>JAQQRF010000098.1:0-129039 GCA_030523145.1 Trissolcus brochymenae
TCAAATCTAGGTAGCGTCTACCTATTTCATTCATATTATTTTTCTTTCTCGAGCTCGGTCAAAATCATATTTTGATCGAGTATTTAATTCTGCCTTCAGTCTCCATATTTGTTTCGCGTCATTTCAGAGGCGTCGGTAAAGACGTGCTCTGTTTGACTTTTTGAAAACATGCAATCACAGTGCGATTTTGATTGCTTCTTTTTTATTATTTTTTTTTTTTTTCTCTTTTAATTGAAAATAAGTAAAACTGCCTCGGCAGTGTCACCTACATCACAATTTTAATTAGATCAGCGCAACGCTGGTCAATTCAATTTCTTTTTGCTAACAACGTTATCTCGCGTCAAATAAATGCCCAGCATAAATGAAAGTTGATAACTAAGTTTCGATATCATTTCAAATCGTCAATTTTCTATTCGTTGCAAAAATAAATTTTGAATTATATAAAATAATACACAAATGAGATACGAGTAATTTGATTAATTAAATCAGTTCGTTTGCATCATTTTTTTAGATATATAAAGCAATTAATGAAAAGAATTTTTTCCTCACTCAAAAAGAAAACATGTTCGGGCTGCCAACATTATTTTTCTTTTTTCGTAAGGAAAAATACCGTTCTGAACTTGGGGAAAACTAGTTTTAGGTTGGTAGCGCTTCGCGCTGCCAACATAAAACCCGTTTTCCCCACGTTGAGAAATATACTATTTCCTTTTATATAAAATATAAACGATAAGAAAATATTTGATACTTACAAATCAAAGACGAGGTAGTGATAATTTTCCTCTTGTATACTGTCGTGCAATCTCACTAAAACAAAAATAAAGAACATGATTATTCGTCAATAAAATGTCTCTTACCACTCTTTTGTAACTCAGAATACAGAAATAGGAAAAAAACAACAATATCACCGGTAGAAGAATCGTTACACAGTTTTTGTATAAAAATATTTCTGACAGACACAGACATATTTATTCCGTTAAATTGATCTCAACAGTAAAACAAATGGCTATACACCCTTATGTATACAAAATTGTCCACTTTACTACGCTTTGAATAATTTTATTGAGAACAATTTCTCCTATAATGAATGAGCTAGGGTGCTCTTGAATGAATCTCATCTGAAGATCGCCGGGACAAATATTTGTTCAAATGATATTCCGGCGAATTACAATTGATCGTCTTATAATCTTGTGACAATTATTGGACAAAAGTTAACTCAAACTTTGCGCCAACTTTGTAATAAACTTTTTAATCTCTTCCCCTAATTTTTAAAAATAATATACAAATAGAGAAAATGGGTGGGATTATGATAGCTGAACTAAATGGTACCAGAATCGAAATTATTATATGTAACCTTTGAATTTAAGAAAATTTTATATATCAAAATATTAAATTATTTGTCAGTGTCAATTATCCCAACTGCTCCTATAAATAATATTGCACGATGAAAAACTGAAACTTTTTGAATGTTACCTTTCGATTTAAAATATTTTTAAAAAAATTTAGAAAATATCAGATGAACAATTTTTTATCCGCTGTAATAAATAAAATGTTGGAGCAACAATTTTGGTATTGTAAAACACGCGGCGCCACCAATCGACAAAATTATTTCACGTTTTTGTCGATGGTGATCCGGCAGATTTATTTAACCCCGCCTTTTCATCATTTGTCAGCGTCGGTTTGGTGCACTTCGGCTGGCTTTTGCGTATTTTGTGGCACATCGGCATCACATACAATTTTCCATTACACAAGCCGAGTAATTGGCGTCATGCATTACGCATTATCGATACAATACAATCGTGACGGCCAATGCTTTCTGATCGATAGAATCGATTTACATCGATAGGGTGCGGTTCGATGAGCGAACACTTGACGTTTCATTCTTCCCGGAGAAATCTGATACATTTGTTCCCGCCGGCAAAGCGATTTTCACTGCTTTATTTGCAGTTCCCTTTTCTTTGTTGTTGCTCCAATGATCAAGTTTACAAGATTCGAATTCACAAAAACGAGCACAAACCGGCAAAAGGTATCGTTTTATTATTTGTTTTTTTTTTAATCGTATATTGTGTTTGTTTTTTTACTTTTTGACATTTATTTTCAATTAATATAATTTTTTTTTTTTTTTTTTTTTTTTTTTCAGAGAAACTGAAATATGTGAATAACGGAAAATATTGTAACCTCCAATTGCCGTATATCTTTGAAAAGATATAAAAATTCAATCGCATTTTATGAGTGAAAAAATTCTATAAGCATTTTTATCGTATTACAGTGGTGCGGAACGGGAAATTGTTCTGAGCAGCGCGGTTTTCGAGAAGGCAGGGACTTGAAAAATCACCAGGTTCACAACGAATGATATCCAGAATCTAAAATGCAATTCATGAATTCGGGTTCGTATTTTTATTGGCCATTCAGAAATTCTTTGAAAAAAGACAAGTTTGAAACTTGAAAATTCAGTCGTAAACATAAAAATAACAGCATAATATGTTAAGTGTTAATTATTTTAAATTTGTACAATATAATATGATCATCGATATATAATGATCGCAGACGTTGTGCAAACAAATGCAAAATAAATGGTCGATAATCACTTACAACGAAGATAAAAATAAGTATTGAAATTTGCATAAAGTAGTTTATTAAGAGCGAAAAGTATGGTAGCACAATTGTTATCCAAACTGATTGGTTTACAAACAATTGACTCTAATTGGCTTACAAGCGTGACGCGTCTACATTCATATCGAAATAGTTTATTCATCATCAAACTTCATTTTGACATGAAACCGGAATGCAGAACGAGAATTTCGAAGCTTATTTCGGACTAAGATTTATCAGTCAGCTGTCGATCATTCCTTGGAGGAACAAATTATAAGCAGTGTAACGGGGAATCCCCGTAACTGAAATTTTGGTGACAATACTGCGTATGCTGAACATGAATGAAGTAAGAGGTCATGAAAAAAAACAGATAGAGGGGGAGGGAGTACTTGTAATGAAGAAGTTGTTCGTCACGAAACGAACGAGAAGTAGTTGACTCGAAGATTGTCTCATAAATTTAAGAAGCTACACTCCGCCCCGCAGAAAGCCGCCATTTTCGAGCTGCTATCGATTAGTCGGCCACGTTCACCAAGTCTCTGATACTGCTAGCAAATGGTGAAAACCGTTTCTTTCGTTCTGGATGATAAATAATCATTTTTTTACAACGAACATCAAACAGACGGAAAGGAAATAGTTGGGTCTAAAATAAATTTCAAATCAAGAAAAAAACTTGAAAAAAAAATTCCGTGGGGAAAATTTTGTTTGAAAGTGAAAAATGTATGCTTTACACTTTTTATCTGATCTGAATACGTTTGATAAAATGATTCGAAGATACATTTAACATGAAATTCAGAAAAACATCAGAATTGGAATAATCAAAAAAATAAATAAAAATGATGAAATTGGAACACAAGTGCGAACAAGAATTTATTTGTAAATAGTGAAACTACGGGTGGTTTCTTCATATTGGAAGTATAAATATGAAGTAGACATTTTTCGAAAGGGTATGACAAAATACAATCATCATGCGAATTCTTATAACGGACGGAAAGTGTCAAATGAATTTCATATTTCACCACACAGTTGAAACGAAATTTCAAAATATCTTCGGGATATATACATTAGATATAGAATAACGTGTGACAAATGTTGCAAAGTGAAATTGGCGAATCCTGCTCTTGTCAACATTTTCTTCATATTTTTAGCAGGCGACACTGTTCGCTATTTCGTCAACATACTTCTTGATCGTCTTCTATTTTAAATATTATTTTTAATCAGCTGCATATTTTGACGTGCAATATTGAAGATAATCGTCAGAATAAGTATCATATAAAAATTGCTATTCTAACAATAATAAAATAAACTTATGATTTTTTAATGAAGAATCATAAGTTTTTTGATTCGACAGGTATACAATAATATTTTTTTGATATTTTTTTCATTTATCAAGTAGAAAATAAATTTGTTCGATGATTGTTGAAAAGATGTAATCAAAACTTTAATATATTAGTTTGTATGAAAAAAAATCCATGAATGTTGACCTTAGAAAGTTATTAAATAATTGATGTTATATTATTTTCCGACAAACATCGGTTTCCTTATTACCATGACAGAGATATGAAATGATACTAGGTTGATACGTATGTTATTTAGCGGATCAATATCACTTGTTGACTGAAACAGACACGAGCCGGAATGCCATTACCACGCAGCCGTTCAGTGGGAAGGATACGCCAATTTATCTCTTCGCACATCAACTTGGCAGATACAAAAGTGCGCTAAATGAAGAAAGTGTCACGCACGCGGCAAAAACCGTCCAACTATGAAAGAAGATCCCGAAAACGCCCGTGGAATCAAATTCATGAATTATTAACTCGACAGGAAGCCATTTCGCATGACCGAGTTTCGCAAACCTCTTCATTATTTTTGCCCTCCCTCCCTTTGTATTAATTTTTCATCTCGCTATTTTCTTAAAACACGATTCCATGTTTTATCAAACCGAGATCGTAAATTTCGCACAGTTGGTATCTTCAACACCAATTTTAATAGGCTGGTAATAAAATATTCAATTCAAATTGCAAAATTTACAATGTTTTCACATAAAAACTCGAACTTGCATGGAATTGGAAAGACAGAAAAAAACGATGATATAAATTGTTTTCAATGAAAAAATAAATCAGCTTTGCGGCGAAAAAAAGTAAGAAACAAGGAAATTAATGGAAGAAAAATTGGCACAACTGGAAATGAAAAAATTAGTTGTCATGGAAAAGCTGTTAAGATACGAAGGACATTTAAAAAAAGGTGAAATTAAATCTTGACGAGTTGCGCACGGACGTGAATCCCAAGGTGTCCGAAAGTTTCCCAAAGACTAATCTATTTTTGCGATATGACATTTCCTGAATTAGCTGAAAATGAGACGCCAATCGCGAGATACAGGTTGCATTTGCGGCGGCATTTGTTTGATCGATCTGGAAACATGTTCTTGAGCTCCCAACGATGTCTGTTGCTTGTTATAACACATGTATCCAATAGATTCATGTCAACTCATGAACAATTTAATGTGTTTAATTCAATCTACTGAATTAGTTTAATTAGTTTGATATGACTTAAAAAAAAACCTTTTTCAAAGTAATTTTTCATTTTTTTTTTTTTATTAAAAAAATTTTTTTCATTTTCATTAATATATTTGTCAAAATTCCATACAAAATTTCAGTATATTTTTACAAAAATAATTGAAACCCGAATATTTTAATTTCAATTTCATTGATTTTCTAATCAAAATTTAATATTGCGAATAAATCAATTTTGAGTCACCAATTACAAGTCATGGGTGAAATAAATACATCAACAGAAATCAATTGACACGTATTGAGATGATACCGTTTCGTGACAAGTTTGAAGTCTCGGCGTGACATAGAATGTCGAAGCTGTCTACGCTGGTCAAGGGTAGGGCTTTGATCGAACACCTTGGTCCAAGTCGGATTACAATTCATTAACATCTCTCAGACAAGTTCCAATTACATTAATAACTCATTACTCGTCCTGAGCAAAACTCAAATAACATATATAATCAGCTGATATTACAACACGTCTTCTTCTAGCAAAGTTCATTTTGCAATATATTTTTTCATTTCATCTGTGCAAAGATTAACTTATCCGAATGTATAACAAATATTGCAACGTTATACGCCACCTTCTGCGGACTTGTTTTGAATATAATTTGATTTTCAAAATGTAATCAAACTCTGATTGGAATACAAATTTCAAGCTAGAAATGGAAATCGAGACATGACATTGACTCTGTTTTCTTTCGTTGAAATACTGGGGTCGCTTTATTATTTTCTCATTTTTGTTGAAATTTAGTTTAGCCCACATGACCTTGGACATTGCAAGTGCTGGATCATCAACTTAAGGTAACCGGTGTGCGCTTAATTTTAAGCGCCGTTTAGTCCAATCATTTGTGATACAAAACAGCTTTCTTTGATCCACTTAGCTTTTGGCTTAAGTCGGTGGTTCCGCTCGATTGGTCCTGGCTTACTAGACGAATTTCAAGAGTCGACTTGTAAATCATGCCTAGCTGACGACGGCATCCGCTCACTTTCATATACATTTGCACCTCTTCCACTTGTCGCGATCCAACAAGATTCACCCTAATGTTTGGCACAGTTCGCTCCTGACGTAACTCTGAGATGTGTCCCCGAGTATATATTACATATACTTATGAAATTCAAGAGAGGAACTAAGTATACACGAAGTAATCTAGCGACATATAGCCAAGTACAATTGGAACTTAATACTTGAGAGATAATTTCGGAGCAAAAGTTTGGAGAGCCCAGAAGAAGAGGACGGGAGAAATTAAACCTGAGGAAGAAAGAGATTAGGATATTATGGATGGAGATTAGATTATCATTATCCGTATACGTGACTGGGGTATAGAGGAACTGCATAATACCGTAAGGGTGATTGTATCTCATAATCGAAATTCCATTGAAAAATGAACTCTTAAACATTATTCTTTTTGTACACGGAAAATTTTTTTGTTTTTTTAATTAATGATGAACTGTTCATACAAAATATTGCAAAAATCGCCAATTATTAAATGAAAAACTATATTACGTTCATTTTTGACAATGTATTTCTGGTCAAAACATTAAGAAACCAATAAGTTACGGTCATTCTCAAGTATTGGAACTGATGAGGCGCTATAATTCATAGATTCAAAGTATAACTCTTAAGCGCAATCGAGTATAATTTGCATACACAAATCTCGTCAGATTTATCGTCGTAATAAAGGTTTAGAAACACAAGTCGTAATTAAATAAGTTATTCTGCTATGGTGAATCACAATGCCAGTTGCCAGATGATAGGGAACGATCAAATTTGTAATAAATTTAGGTTCAAAGTAAGAAACGATTTGTCTGAATAATCTCTCTTTCTTGGTGCATTTCTGTTTGCATATAACGTCATAAAAACGCGATATTACGGAAAAATCTACAGAACATCGTAAGCAAACGATTAAAACCTTTTCGAACGTGCAAAATAACGATTCAACCTTCATAAATCATCCAATCAAATTTCTGGTCCAAACAATTTTGCACAAAATTTATTTCTCCGCTAACAATAAATTGCACGAAGAAAACCGCCCGCATCCGATCCTCATAATTGTAGCATTGCCGTTCATAAATTAAAGGCAATTCAGTCGTAAAGTACGATTAATGTCCACTTTGCGAAACGTATAATGCGTAATACCAGTCGACGAAATAATACATATGTTTGGGATATACGCGTGAATTGAAAAAGAAAAAGATTACAGGTATCGAGATTGACAAACTCATGACTCAATTGAAAACTCGTGTATTCAATTTAATTGTCAGCAAGGTTGAGATTTCAATACGATTTCCGCAGGTTGAGTATCATTTTTATTATCATGATATTTACTTTCACTGTAAACTGAGAAATTCTGAGCTTTACTTCCAACTGGGATTTTCCAACTACGTTTGTTTTAATTATAAAGGAAACAAAGCGCGTCAAAAAGTTGAATTAACTCACCGATATTTGGATGCTGTAGCTTCCTACATATCCGTGCCTCTCGTTCCAGCTTTTGAAAATCTATAACAAAACGAAAGTCGTGATAAGTTTGCGTATCAACGAAAGTAAACATTTTCATTCAGAATAAAAACGAATTCACTGCTTGAATATAAAAGATTCATCTTAAGACTTATAAGATTGAATTACAAAAGGGATATTTACACTGAACACATATATTGTGTACTTTTTTTTATATCAAACAAAAAAAAATAAACATGCACTTTGACTTCTGAATTGATATTTCTATGATTAGTGATACACAAATGTCATATTTTTTTCTCATCGTAAATACAGATGAGAAGAAATTTAATCAAACTTTCTCCATCCTTGAATGATTGCCTGTCTTAAAATTGCATTTGTCAAATGACATTCTCCATAATAAATTGTGTTAAGAGCGACGCACTTGCATTTGCAATATTCAAGCTCTTATATCCTTATACAACGTGATATTAATTAATTTTGGGTCGAAAATGGAAATCACATTAAACTTCGTATAGCCGAAGGTTACTTGCGGTTAGTTATCGACCCGAATCGGACCCGCGTTAAAGTGAAGCCATCATGCATCCAATATTAATAAGTTGTATCGATTTTAATTGTCTATTGCAGATGAAAAAAAATTGAAATCATTAAAATATATATATATATATATATCAATGACAGCAAAAACAAGACCTGGCATGTTTTTTAACCCTGATTTTGTAACCTTTGTCAGTATTTTACATCTGTAAAAAATGCAACATGTGCAACGAAGAGAAAGTGACTCTTCTACCGTGCACTGAATTGTTTAGCGAAAACTAAACGGACATTTGCACCATAAAATGTCCTTACTTTTTAGTCTATTACAGTAAAGCTTTGAATGTCCCTGTAATCCAAACACGGAGAACACGCTAAATTACACATACACATAATTATGTCTGTACTTTGACGTTACGGTGCAAGGAAGTTTGTGCTCGGTAAAGCACGCGCGACACAAAAGAAAACGCCGCTTAATCGGAATAAGAAATCATGCACATAGCAGCTTGTTTTTTTCCCTTTTTTAAGAACCTTGCTTAAGCACTTTTAAAGTGACTAACATTAGGCAAATCACTAGACATACTCTTAAGCGTGTCGTCGATTTTTATGACCAAGTTGTGGGCGTAAACAATGACCGTCGACCAAATTGTTCAAAAACATATATGTTTCTGCAACAATTTACGTTCTGCATTTCTTATTTTATGCTCATTTCCAACGTGACATTTCTTTCGATTCGTGGGCATTTCATTATACAACTCTATATACTCCCGACATTTCCACCTTGATTTTTAACTGTGCAAAAATAAAATTTTGTTATTATGAATTTCAATGCACGAATAATCTCCTTATACCAACGGTGCTGACATTTTCATCGGAATTATTAGATCTGATATTCGCAATTTCAATGTTCAGTTTTAAATTGTGATTTACAAACGAAATGAAAACAACGTTTTTATTGAAACTAGAATAAATATTTGATTCACCTTTTTTTTTAATTTCACTAAAATAACGTACATTTTAAAATGTCACTATAACGTTTAAGGCTTCGATTTTCTATCAACAACATTAGCAAGTATACACTGAGCCATATATTTTTTGATGCGGAAGCGATGATAGTCGTATTTTTAATATAGGTCAGGAGGTCATCAGGCCAGGGTTATCCGGAGGATGGAGAAAACTGCCCCTGATGCCACTTACTGGCATTTTCATGTATTAATTTCCGTTCTTCGGCGGACCTTCGTCTTCGCATGCTGCAGGTGACATACATTATGTAAGGCACACCACCACGATCTAGCGTTATGGATACTGCGGTAGCACTTTCCTTCGTAATTTGTAGCTAAGTGCAAATGGAAATAAAAAGACTCAAAGAAAAAATATGCCTGTTTGGTTTATTAATCAAATCAAACTTGGTACACATATTCAAGAAAAAGTTTGTTTGTTTCTCTTTTAATTAAAATCTTTTATAAAGCAAATTTGATACATTTTACAACCACGTATGAATATGATAACATCATAATTATAATCCTCTTGCCAATTTGTTTTTTTGACCAACATTGTAAACACAATCAAACATTTGCCAAATCAAAAATAAAAACTTTTAATTTCAATCAAAGAAATATATTATATTTTAAGGTACATTAAATTTCAAAATGTTTTAACTGGCATATTTGATATTCATCGTCTGAAACTGCAAGCTTTTTCATCACTGAAAACGCGAACAAATTGATAATAAGCCCAAGTGTCGCATAATATTGAATTAATGCACTTATCAGGCAAAGATGCATTATTGATCTTGCAACAAGGTTAAACCGCTCCTTTAATTGTCCATTGGGTATATATCCATGCGACATCAAACTGCCATGGATATTTGACCCATCTCGCCGCACAACATTCCAAACCCCAATGGTGGCGCATTAAATAAAAGCAGAAAATTAAAACAAGACGGCCACTTGACGCTAGTTGCTCTCAACTCAAATCCAAAGCTCGAACGCACAATTAATTCCGTACAAATTGAGGCCAATAAAACAGCCGATCGTTCGACCGAAATGACACAAGGAATTTATGATACGTTTTATATTTGACTCCCAGTTAGATGTCTTAATTGAAAACATGATCAAATTTCTGACCGGAGACACTATTCTTCGAGTTGTAATATTTTTTTCGCGACATGTGAAGGATTTTTTTTTTTTTTTTTTCTCAAAGATGTGTGAATAAAATGTTGATTATCTTATTTTAGACAACTGAAATCAAAACTGACAGAATTTAGATAATTTGAAATTCGATAACGCAATCTAACTTTTAATTTGGTTTTTATTTAAAAAAGGTTATTTCTTTCTTTTACCGGAATTTCAATGAGTAATAAATCTGAAGAATAAAAAATTATTACATAATTAATGGCTGAAAATAATTTGACACAATATAATTAAAAGTTGCCGATGAAACGTCACATTGGCGTTGAAATAATATTTAACGGGCAATTAATTACTTATTTGCTTCATCCTCATATAATAATTTTTGCACATGAAAATGACCTTTTATCGCACTCACTGGTTCAAACTGAAATCCATTATTCACTCGGACATAATTCGTGAATTAATTTAATCGATAACTTTGTGTTTTGTAAACAAAATCAATTGAATTACGAATGTCGAGCTATATTTTGACATTTGCTATAAACTTTGGTATTTAAAGGTTTTGTAATTTGTTTAGCCTGTTTATTTCAAAACTAATTTTAAGAATGATTTTTGAAATTTTGTTTATGATAAATGTTTTATTGAAATGAGTTTTAACTTTATTTTTATTTTGCAATAAAAAACAATTTATGCACATGGTGACTAAACAGAAGCGACGACAGAACCGCCTCTTCATTGCAGTGACTCAACTGATAACTCCAACGTCATATTATTTATCGGATAGATTCACGATAGCTCCTATTTTGTCGATATCAAAAGGCTGAACCAGCATTTCAAAAGTTAACAAATTTGTTCAAAATGAATTGTTGGTACTTGCAAAAACATTTATACCACGTGGACAACAGGTGGTCGCGATCAAATCAGTCGTAATCATAATTGCATCTTTACTCAAAGAAAAAAAAACAACAAATTGTCACGTGGCGTCGTTAATTACGAGCACGCATGTGTTCAGTCGTGTGGATTTAACCAGGAAAGCGGAAAATGTTGATTGTAGTGTTTGTAAGTGTGAATCAAGAAACACAGATGTAAGCATAAAGATTATAAACAAAGTAAAAGTGAGAATTTGAATAACAAACACAAATGGGTAATTACATTCAGTTTTTTATTTTTTCATTAATAAACAAAAAAATATTGAAAAAATCATTACAAGTCAAAAAAGGGTCACATCAGTAGTGAAGATATGAACAATTGAACGTCTATAAATTAAACTGCCCATCGACATTTTATTCATTGAGGACGCACTTGAAAAAAAAAGAAAAAAAAAAAAGAAGGTCGAGGTCGCTGAGTGCTCGACACGGTTTTAGTCTGAGGCAGACAAAGTTCGCGCACGTCATCGAGTGTCAAAAGAAACAAGATACATATTTTCCGGGTCAACGATCGTCCTCTCTTCGAAAAGTCCATATGCCTTTTGGCAATCTGACAATGTCGCAGTCTTTCGCTAAACTGCATCTTTTAGAGGCTGCATTAATCGCCGAGTACAATTTAATCACTTAACTTGAACTCTTTGAGCTCAAAATTGTCAGCAGTCTTCTTTTCGCTTCTCAGACACTTGAAAAAGTGAAAAAAGAAAAGGATGGAAACAAAATTCAATCAGTCTTACGAAGAATGGGATTTGCTATGAAAAAGCATTCTCGATGCAGCATGAATTGTGTAGGTGCACCTACACACTTCCGACTAACTTTTGATCTAATTAATCCAAGTAGTTGATTAATCTACAAAGTAGTTTAATGAACCTTCAAATTTGGTTAGTCATACTAGTGCGAGATGGCAAATGAATTTTTAGTTGACCCAACTTTACGAGTATAGTAGCATTTTGCAGTCGCGAAGTTTTGCTCAACCGTATAGTAACGATAAATTAAACTGTTTTTTCTTAATGAAACATTTTACTTCTATTTTTCGTCAACAATGCTACAAAAACTTGAATTAACTAACTTAAATCCAAAACTAAAATTAAATTCAAGGAGGTAGTCTAGTTTGCTGTCGGGAATTGTTCTACATACTAAGCACGTCCTGTAAATTTAATTAACTTTAGATGGATTCTAAAATTTTTAATAATATATGGATATATTTATGTATTCATAAATATGAATATGGTTCATTACAGTAACTTTGATTTCGAACTTTGAATAACAATGTTGTATTCATTATTAATATGGTATCACTGTTTAACTTGTACCAGCAATCTCAAAAAAACAATTCAATTAAAATGTGTGATTCACAGCTAATATTTTTTTTGTTAATAAAAACATGTTTTTCCACGTATTCTCGTTGAAACAAAAATCACTCAAAAAGTCCGATAGGTCCACATTCAACAATCAATTTTTAACAAACCAAATTAAACAATGACGAAGTTAAAATGAGAAAAAATTAGATGTTTACAAATCGTCACACATGACTACGTCGCATCAAGAATTTATCCGGAAAAAACTCAGATGTAAAAACTAGTTAAGCGAGTTGTCTTACATAATTTGAACTGCCTTTAGTTTTTTGTAATATTATGTGTTTTTATAACTGATATGTCTCAAATTCTGCAAAAAAATTCGAATCAAAATGGATGAAACATAAATTTTGATATTATTCTTATAAAAAATGGATCAATTTTAATCTTCATTATTTGTTAATTCCTTTTGTTTGAAAAAGTGTCTGTTTTCCAAAATGACGCACAACTTAATTTTGATTCACTTTATTGAAGTAATACAAGATATTAAAAGTTCTTTCGTCGGGTTGGAAACATCTTGACTGTAATAATGCTGGGCACAATGGGGTTAAGATGAATCGAACAAAAAACTTTCATTGCAAAGTGCACTCACCTCTGGCCGAGAGCTTTTTCGTATTGATGATTTTTGCTGCAAACTCAAGGCCCGAGCTTTTTTGCACGCATCGTCGAACCACTGAGAAGGCACCCCTGCAACAAATCGTACAAGTGCAACAGTTAATTCGATTTCACCTTTACGTTCAAGCAACATATTTTCTGATTCACATGGATCTTTTGTTATGGAGAGTTTTTTTTTTTTCGTGTAACAAATGTTTGTGAATGTTTTCTGGGATTGAAGTTCAATGATTGTGAACATGATATATATTGGTCTAAATAAATAACACAACACTTTATTTGTAATTCTTATGGAAAGTGTTGCGTTTTTTATTTGGATCCGTGTTATGTTAAAGATAAACAATATAACAAATTGTATAAAAATTTCGAGAACAAAAAGTGTGATTGAATCAAAGTTGTTAAAACATGCTATTGGCCGGTATTTTGCTGTTTTATAGAATTATCAACTCACGTAACTTCGCATATACGTGCCTTCGATGTTTTTGGCCGAACGTACACGCTCGCGCGATTACACTCGGAGATAACTAACATGCATCGCCGCAACAAACAAACTTTGCGAATTTCCAGTTTGTGGCATCTCATTTTTTTTTCTTTCTCTTTGATTGTTTTGCAATAAAAATGTTGATTTTCTATTTTATACTTAAACAATTTAATTGTGTCCAATTTTTATTTTAAAAGTAAATATATTGAACTTATTTGTTTGTAACAAGCAGAATCAAATCACAACTCTTGTTTTAACCGCAAAAAATATGACAAATAGTGAGTATTAGTTTTGTCAAGGTGAATCAATAATGAAAGATTGAATTGGCGTGTCCAAAGACGGTCCATCGTAAGACAAAGTCAAAGAGGGAATATGTGTGCGAGCGAACGACGACCCGCACGTTATATATATATATGGCGACGAAGAGGCGTTTGCGCATACAAATGCTTTGATTGCGCAATTTCGGAGCCTGATATAAAGACAAGAGTATGAATTTCCGTATTTTCCAGACATTTCAGGGAATACAATTTGTGCTTGCATATTTCAGGAAGTAACTGAAAATCAAAACAAGCCCGAAACGTAGTTCCAATTCAATTTCTCCCATTTCGCGAATTCTTTCCGAATTCAGTCGTGCGTAACATCAACTTCGTAACCCCCAACTTTTTGTGAATTCATCAAAGAACATTTTAACTTGGAAATTTTATATTGATATACTGGAATATCAAAATTAAAAGTTTTTAATATTTCTAAACATTTCTTAGGACAAGAAAATAGTAAAATAAATGAAAAATTTAAGATTAAACTTCTTTTGTTGCTAAATAATGAGGGTTTGTAGCCAAGCAGTTTCCATAGCATGAGCTGTGTTACGAAAAAAGAAAGAAAGAAGGAAAATAATAGCTGAAATAATTCGTTAAAGACTTAGAGTGGCGTGTAGTTTAAAATAAAAAATAAATTTGTCTTTCTTTTCTTCAAGATTCACAGTTTAGAATATTGCACAATAAAACATTTAATTCTCTTATTATCTAGATTGAAGATTAGCGGCTGTATATGATGGTTTCTAAAAGCAGAGTATTGTGGATGTCTCGGGATGATGTACTGAAGTGATTCTGCTTCGTTCAAATTACAGATAGTGCATAACTCTTTGGGGTCGATCAAGTGGACATGTTTTTGAATAGTTACTTTACAAACACATGTTTTCAAGCCATTCCCAATTGTGCACGGAGTTTTCAGTAGTTTGGAGGACAGCTAAATTCCTAAAAGGAGGTAATATCGAGGTCGTGTGGGAAGGAAGTTATAAGGTATTAAAAAAAATTGAATAATCATTACGCGAATGATTTATGCAAATAAATCATCAATTTCAAGATAAGTGTTACTTAGATGAGATTATATTAGCTAGCATGATTCACATTGATCAAAACTGAAAATTCTCACACTCAGGAAATACAACACGATATCAATCTTGGGGGAACGGAAACAAATTATATAACTTTTTTGTCTTATAATAAATCATATTTGAAGGATAAAAACCTCCGTTGAATAATTAGTAAATTAAACATTACAAATTGATTGAACCATAATATTCATTTACTGAAAATTGAAAAATTATACACAACTTTCTTAATTCTTCATAATTTCTAAGGTCTCGTGTTCGTAAAAGGCTTAATTTTCACTAAATATATGCTGAGAACAAATAATTTAAACAATGATTAGGAAGTTGTAGGTAACCAGTAGTTAAAGAAAAAATAATTGTTCTGAAATGACAATCGCGACCCTTGTTATCGTTGATCGCAGCCGTACAATCGACTCTCGTAAATCAAACGCGATTGAGCCGACAAGATCGTGGGCGCTGAAAAAACGAGGCCGCATTCGAGTTTTATGCGATCAAATCGATCGCAAAAACCAAACCGTCGCAATTTTCTCGATGAAATTTCATTTCCTTCGAAGTACCGGGCTATCACCGAGCGTGTTGTGTTTACACACACGTCGTTAACGAATAAGTAATTACCGCGTCGGGTAAGTTATTGCTCGACGCTGAATTTTATACCCATCGATCCAACTATTTTCTTAACGTCGACGCTAATATTTTGAAAACTTCCCATACCTAAATACAGTAGATGTTCTTTCGTGCAAAACAAATTGTTTTTAATCAAGATACTTTTTACAGCCATTTTTAGGTTGCTTTTGAAAATAAACTCCTTCAACTGAAACACTGTACTCTGAAAAAAATGTGGAAAAGTTCGTTACATTCCACATAAAATGTGCGCTTTTGTGTTAAAATCAACGAACTGTTAAACATTTTGTAAGGAAGTACCATAAGTATCAGTAATTTATTGCGAAAAAAAAAATGCAAAAAAGTGTCAACTCAAAGTTTGTAAATTTTTTGAACAATAAAAGTTGATTTTAATCGTAACATAACATTGTCATAATTTCTGCACGTTTTCTTGCGAAATAATAATTTCGCGTGAAAATAAAGCCGAGGTTCCTCCCGAACGGAAGCGGACAAATATCTTATACAGCGATGTTTTTTCTTTTGCGTGCAAGTTTTCTCAGTGTTTTCTTATGAATTGTTTCTGTTGAATTTCGTGGATTCGGCCAAGTATCAGACGTATTGTGACATCAAATAACAAAAATGACTCGCCATTTGCCGTTATTATACAGTCGGGGTACATAAAACGAAATTAAAATAAATAATATAGCATGGAGAAGGTTTTTTTTTTAAAAAACTGAAAGAACAAAACGTAATTTTGCGAGAGAAACGCGAATTCCCGTTTCCATATAATTGCAGCTAAATTAACAGTTATTTTTTACGATTTGACATTAAATGCGTAGTACAATATGATTCAAATTTATATAATAACAGAAAAAAAAGTTATGCGAGTTTTGTAAGCTCGTCTGCTTGTGCAGCTATAATCACCCCGTCAGCGGTTCGTAAAGACTTTCTTAGACTCAATCAATTCTACTAGAGGTTAATAATATACGCGCGATCCTCGGTGTGCATGTTTCAACCGATCAAAAACTGTTACAAAAAATTGCTGCTCGTTTAGATTCGAAATAAAAATAATAATTTCACTTGTTAATTAGCAACTTATTAGATTCACCGGATTCCGTTCAATTATAGACTTGTTTAAAAGTTACTCCAATTATGCGGAAAACAAATTGTTCAACTGAAAATAATTTGTATGAAAACCAACCCCTAGTAATGCTGTAGCAATTTGTTTAAGTATTTTGTTCCGCCACAAAAAATTTGTTTCGTCAATTTTACAATGTCAGTTTTGATGACTGAATCTTTCCGCGTTTGTAATATCTACCTTATGCCATGAGCTCAACAGCCACTGATGTACGACGTGAACAGTGCGATGTTTTTCTTCGCGTAAATTTTGTGTAATCAAAACGTATTTGCATTCGCATATACCTGTGAAAACATAGCACGCGTAAAGGGGTCGCATAAATACACGTCCAACGAAGATTAAGCGTACTTATGCATCCAGGTTGAAGCGATAAAATCATAATACGACGCATAGCCGGGTCACGATTTTGTATCCGAGCCTATCGCTTAATTATGCGATTTTAATTGTTTCGTGTATGAATTTGTCGATTTCGCTAATCGTATTCTGAAGGTTTTGTTAAACAAACTACTTTGAAGCCACTCTTGAATTTTGTCTAGACTAGAAAGCTTTTGCTGAAAAAAATGTTGAAATTCTGATTGTTTGAGAATTTCACGCATCCATATATATTTTCAACGTTCAATTCAATTTTCTCATCGTTCTTCTACGAGTTATTTTAAACCCCGTTCAAGAATTTTTCACTAAAAATAAATGTTTGCGATATTAAATAACTTTTTGAGCGTAATATATTTTTAACTTTCACTCAATCATTTTTTCTTCCGGGCATGAAGTATTTTTTTATTATTCATCTTTAAACAGGCAAGATATGTTGGGACCTTTTGTATCGGGTCCAAAATTTCTGTATATACTCATTTTTAGTGAATATTAAAAATTATGATATTCAAAACGGGAATAGCTAATATTAAATAACGGTTTTACCATTATTTGAAACCGATTTACCAGTGTTTCCTGTTTAACAATATTTTCGAATGTTGTTTAATTAATTAATCATTATTTTCATCGTTTATGAAGGTCAAAAATTAATTCATGGATATGCAAAAATTACTGTCATTTCGCTGAAATTAACGCTAAAATCTTTTAGATTGATATTTACAGTGGTATCATTTTAATTTTAACGTTTGCTGATGTATATGACTTTTTAGGTTTAATAATTTGTGAACAATTTTATGTTATAAGCAAAACAGTTTTTTTATATTGAATTATTAAACAAAAAATTGATTCAAGTAAAAAAACTATATTTTACCCAAAATTGTGATAGAAAGTACAGATTTCTTTATTACAGAATAAATTACAGATTTAATTTTATTACAAATATCATTTATTGAAAATTGATTACATTTTGATAAAAACAGAGATGTTTAAATTTTATCTATAATGTCATATCTGACAGCAACCACTGGGAAATCTTATTTTCACCCAATTCTAAATCAATTATCCAGCAATATGAAACTGAAAAATTCATCGAACTGAGGCTCAAGTGTCCCCGTTATTATCAATAATCCTCCTCATGCGGAAATAAAACTCCATTTCACATTCATGAGAAAAATTTGGCCACCCAGGTATAAAGATTGATCTACTCCCTCCTACGCGACGTACACTTTATTCGAACAAACGTGTGGAATAGCTTGTCCACTGTATGTCTGACTTTTTGTTACCACGCCGCCGTTATATTCATCTGAAAGAAACAATGCCCCACGCGAAAAGACTGTTTATTGAAGTTACGGAAAACAAAAGTTGTGAAAGAAAAACATGCCTTTTAAAAAAAAAAACGATAAAAAAAAGCTTGGAAAATTATTCCAGTACAAAAAATCCCAACAGAGAATATAACAAACCAAATTGTTAGCAAATATAACAAACAGTTAACTTAAAAGAGCATTGAAAGAAGAAAAGTTTAAAAAGAATATTTTGATTTGTTCAACATAATTTGCGCGTGACAATAGATATTTAGAATTAGCGCGATTGTTTTGAAAATGACGCGTCATTCACTAAGTCATAAAGTGACGCAATAATTGTGCAATTGTGTTGAAGCAAAAAGGTGCACTATCTGGACGCGGACGAAGTCTCGCTAAGTAAAGTTATCATAACGTAATGATTACGATGACAGTGGACTAAGCGAAACTAAGGACAAAGGCCACTCATACGAATTCCTCAAAATAGCTAGTCTATTATGACTCGCGGCTTTTGATAGACGGTTTAAATATATTTTACAATCCGAGTAACGTTTCATCGCAGAGGCTATTTTTAAGAAACCTCGCGCGGTATTCCGTCTCTCTTTCGAATATTACGACGTACTTTGCAATATTACTAATCCACTTTTCAACACCATGAAACGAATTTTCTAGTTTCTTTTTTCTCATTCACATTCAAAGCTCGGAGTAACCATTTTTCAGAAGATCTTCAAAACTGTTCGTTTTTGAGATTTATCTCTCACAATCAAAATCTGATTAACTTATGCACAATTTTGCACAAAATTTGCACCGAAAACACAATTGTTGTACAATTAATATTCAGTTACTGTTTGAACTTGAGATGAAAACAAGTACAGTGTGCAAAACGAGGGTGGAAGATATGGTTAGATGTATAACTTCGAGTGGTCAAAAGTTTCGATCCAGTCAAACCTTGTTTGTTTATAACTCAATCAAAAGTTTAATTTACATCAATTTTAGGGGAAAATTTTGCTTCACTCAAAATGATTGTTCCAAAGAGTTGTTATGACCCTGAGTTTGAGTTTTCAACTTGTTAGTTGTTTTTTTTTACCTTCACTATAATCCTTTGTTTTAACAAATTCAATAGCAGACGTCGTGCCGGATGCATAGGTGGAATTCAGTGAAACTGCAAAACAGGCGTAAACACACGACGAGACCGGGAGTAATTAATTTCCGAGTTAGGTCTCGGACTTACTAATAACATCATTAAATTTATGCGGCTGTCAGAAGTGACACACGAGAGGGTATAAAAGTATAACTACTGAAAAAACAAACGGAACTACTCCATATATCTTTGCACACTGCACTTTATAACATGAAGTGACTCTTTTCTGTTTTTGTTCATTTGTGCATGCCTTTTCAACTAGAAAAACTTGAATTCGGTTAGCTTATTACAGGTCAACTAATATAAATCAAAATTGCTAATTCAAAGAAATTATACAAACAAAAACATCTGTTTTAAATTTGTGGACAGATGTACAAAATTTAACATGCTAATGGATCATTTGTTTCCGTCACAGTTATAAAAACAAATAATAACATCAAATGATGGGAAAATGATAGAAGCGATTATCTCTCGTATCATTAATTTTCTCAGCAATTGATCTCTAAGTGAACAAAAACAGACGTAAAAACGGACTTTCGTTATCATAAATCTTCCTTATCAAATCAAATGGTATTCATTGGTTGTGAATAAGTGTGCCAAAGAATTTGAAGGCAATAAAAAAATGTCCATCAAAGTTTAGGGTCGTTAATTCTTTAAGCGAGGAAATTTTTACTGAATATTATTCATAAATAACAAGAGCTATTAAATCTGACAATGGAACGCAATTTTATTTTTCAAAATAATAATCTCATCAGGTTGAGATTCAAGTTCATACATTGGAGACAGTCCAAACGAATTGTACTGGCTTCTAAAATTGCCCCTTTTGCGCTCTACGCTAAATTTAATAATGGATTTAACGACGATAAACATGATTTAACCGCGAGGTGATTTAACCTCGCCCATGGTTTCTACAACGTGACATTTATTTACGAGCACACGTTATTAAAGTCTCATAAACGGCTGACATTGAAAAGTCACGAAAATTTTCGCGCCATCTTTGCAAACTTTGCTGTAATGTTCGACCAACTTTTCCTGCGTTCCAAAATTGATGGATGATTTAAAACTGAAAATTTGGACACAAATAAAACAATTCTTCTTTCTGTTTTTATCTTGTCAAATAATTTGTATTTGATCTAGAACTATCAAATATAATAGCATAATATTATTTCATGATTACTGTTTACATGTCTACTTAAACAAAGTCCAATTCATGACAGACCAAAAGCATCACGATGAATTGCTTTGTCGACTTAATTCCATGAGGAACAGCAGTTTGTCGCTTTTTATTTTTCCAAATCGATCTAACCTGGGGAGTCAGATGTTGGTTATCTTTGGGTCAGTATTGATCCATTTACTTGTCATATAAGAATTCCTACATGATTAATTGATGACGAAGTCAAGCCAAGACAAAGTCAGCCAGAAGAGAAAACATTGTACTGTATAGAATAATATACGACCAAGCATAAAGCATTAAATCCAGCCCAGTAGATGTGTTTGGTGAAATTTGATTAGGCCAACTCGTAGTTGAAGTTATGACCATTTTACTAAACGATGTATCACGTGAGATTTGGAGTTGTATGATTTGTCTCTAACTGTGCCATCAAGGGTCTTTCAATGAATGAACTTGAGACGTCTATAACTTTGTCTTTGAAAACTGGAACAAGCTTGTGAATTGAACAGCATCTTTGGTAACATCAGATTTAAAAAAAAAAACTAAACAAAACGTACATGAAAAACAATTCATGCACTTTTAATGTGAAGAGCAAAACAAAAAAATCACATAGATTCTATTCGTGTGGAATATCAAAAAGAAAAAATAAATAAATAACCTAACAAACAACAGAATAATGATGCATAACGATTTGTGACCATTTTTCTATGAAACTGGAACCAGAGCAGAAATTGTATCCAAAAGTTTGATACAAATTATAATTGTTTTATTTCATCTAACGAATTTGAATTATACTTTTGTTGAAGACAAGCGAAAAGTAAGTACTTTTTAATATTTCTATGAAATTGGAAGAAGAGCAGAAATTGTATCAAAAAGTTTGATACAAATTATAGTTGTTTTTTCCCAATTAGCAAATCTGGATTATACTTTTGTTAAGGACAAGCGAAGAGCAAGTGCTTTTCGCCTCTTTTGTTCACACTGTCACTGTCATAAATAGGTTAAATCGATATGGACACGTACATACGGTGACCCAATGAATATGCTTGGAAAAAAGTCATCCATGGAACACTCACTGTGTAAAAAAAGGCACTCCAAATTGTGAATAAAAACTGTGTTTTTTGTAGAACGGGAAACTTGCCAACTTTCAAATTGCATAGTATCAGAGATATTGAGAAGAGCATAAAGCTTTACGTACAGAACTGCTCTGCATCTATACCTCTCGGCCATCAGGATGAAAGACCTCTTTCAAACTTTGTCCGATGCTATTAGGATGTTCAGCTATACATTTATTCGCGCTCCACATGGATATTTTCCTAAATTCTGGAATTCCACTCTCCGGTAGGACTTATGCTTTTTGGTCAACGTCATATTCAATTCCCAATCAAGTATTTTATCAAAAAATGTTTTCATTGCAAACCGGACGAAAGCTTATCAAAATTGCAATTACGAAATTCCTGATTCAAAGGTCCGTACCGCTGGACCGCCAAGTATATAATTTAGCATTAAACATTATATTATAATTTAGTTCTCATTTAGTGCTATTTTTGGCATACATTTGTTTTTTTGTGCTACTGTTTAAACAATGGAAAACAAATGGCGCTCCAGCAGCACGTATAGCTAGACCGCCAAGTGTAGATTCAGCAAAGGTATCAAATGTCAGGCAAACAATATCAAATCTATTTGATATTGTTTATGTGCTATTAATGTGCTATTATTTAACACATAATCAATTCAATATTTTGTTATAAACAAATGAATAGCTAAACAAGTGTTCAAGTGTTAACTTTTTAATTAAATATGTTTTGCTCGTCAATTTCTTATCGCGCAAATTTTTTCAACTCCAATAAACAATTGAATTATTCCAAATAAAACACAAAATGTATTTTTAATAGCAAGCTGGCACAATTTTGACCCAAGACATGGAATCACAATTACGTTGACAAATAATTTGTACTTAAAATGTTCGCGTATATTTATCTCTTTGAATCATAGATTTAAAATATACATCTTCAACATATTTAAACATAAAGATAAAATACACATATTTAATTCAGCATATCATTAATAAAATTGTTATATAATACTGAGATGAACAAAAGATAGAAAAATAGATAAATCAAAATTTAGATAGGAATAGGATATTAAAGTGCAGTTTTGATAAACGCGAGGATCTCTGGTCGAATTTTTGTCGACTGTAAAATTTTACGTCGCTAATGTTTAATGTTGTTCATTTCGTACCGATTGTTGGTAGATTTTGCAACACATATATACCGTCCTAATTGAGGTGATTCATCGTCAGTGTTATTAGACCTTCTAGACATTACTGTCATATGTCTGATGACAGCGGCAAGTTTGAATTTTTTTCCATCATGCAAAAACAATTCCAGAGGTAATTGTGACAACTTGATTTCATTCATATAACCATCGTAAACTTCAATAAAAAAGGGAGCTGCAACATTATGATTATAACAATGGTCAATTGAATTGATATAAATTATAATATAACAAATAATGATAATAATTTAATTAAATTCTACCATTCATAATCAATTCTTTTGAGACTTCTCCAGTGCAGTTTGACGTCAGGCATTTTGTCAGAATCATTGGAGAGTTTAGTGATCTCTGAATATTCGTAGAAAACCTTGTCGACTGTAAGTCATTGATTCTGACTATTGCTGTAGACGACTTGAAAATGTCAAAAGTACAACCATTGTTGCAATTGATGCGTCCCTCAAAACAAGGTTCATTTTTGAAAGCTGAATTTATCAAATCATTCAAACTCGCAGAACAATTTACGACGTTGATACAATCGCGCTTATAAATATCTGGTTTCTTGGATTGTTTTATCAAAAATTTGGTTCTCTTTCCATAGACATGTTTGTTTATTCCTTTTGTCATAACGTAATTAACCAAATCCAAGATATCAGATTTAAGATATCAGAGTCCATGTAATTTTTAGAATCATCTGAATCACTTGCGATTAAGAGAAACATGTGGAAGATACTGTCGAAAGAATCACTGTTCGCAACTGAATACTTTTTTCTTCCCACAGTGATCGTATGCAAGTCATGCGCGCTAGCATTTTTCGTCCGATTCTCAGGACGCTTTTTTTCATTGAAATCAGTTTTGGAATAAGTTTTCTTCAAGTAAAGCGGTTCTTTCATCTTCGATTTGGCATTAACAATCTGACCACCCCAGTTTTCTTGCTCATTGTTGTCGTTCACAACTTATTTCAGTTTCCGTTTCTGTAGATAATATTTGTTACAGATTCTGGGTTCTCCGTAGCCTTCTTTTCTCGCTTCTCCAAAAAACAACTGGTTGCGACCACTGTGGAAAAATGTGCACATTTTTGTTGCACTTTATACATTTGTGTGCATCTCCGAGAAAATGTTGATTTTCGCAGGCAAAACTCTTTTTTGAGAAAAGTTCTCCTACGACAGATTCCTCTTCTACAACGAGACTTCAAGATACGTCTACAAACGGGGTATTATCAAGTGAGCCTGGCTTGGCTTGTGGAACTATTTCATCGACGTCAGGAGCTCTGTGGATCATATCTAAAATTTCATCAGCCAAACGAGTGTCCCAACTTGTAGAATCGTCAATCAATTCCAAATCCGTTTGTGATAGTACGTTGAGAGACGTATCCTGTGAGATAGTGACGTTTGGAGTTGAATGATGCTTAATAATTGCTTCAACAACCATGTTTACATTTGGATGAGGTGGATCCTTTATTTTATCCCTGTCAGCGAATTGTAATTTGCAGTTACCGTTTATATGTCCAACGTGCGAGGTGATGAAATCGTCTATCCTGAGTTTAACTTTTTTTTTCATCAGACGTGTCTTGACATCGTTGTATGATTCGACACAAGCTCTAGACGCTGGAAGTCTCCCATTGGAAGAAGCTTGGAGTCGAGTAATAATTTCTTAACTAGCTTGAGGTGATAAAAAGCATTTGGTTTCGACATGTTGAGCTTCTTATCATCGTCCAAGCAGATTTTGACTCCAATGTCGATTCTCTGGAGCATTTGCTGATAATAATTTGTGGAACACGTTTCTTCCAAGTCTGTAAATTTTATGCAAGATTAAAATAATTTTTTAAAAATGTTTTTTGGAGTTTGAATTGAACATTTAAAAAAATGCAATAATCAAAATTGTTCTAGTTATAAATAGCCCTCGATTTGTACAATACAATATGAGTACTCATGATACGATACGATACGATACGACTACGATACGAGTACAACACGATGCAATACGATGCGATACGAGTGCGTTACGATATGATACAAGTACAATACTTTAAGATACTATATGACTACGACATGATACGATAATTTCACTTGAGAAATGAGAACTTCTCTTTCATCTTGAAGCGCATCATAGAGCACTGAGTCAAGGTTTCGAATTGAAGCGTCACCTAAAAAAAGAACAACGATAAAAAATTTTTTTATAGTTTGAACGGAAGGTAATTTATGTTGGCTGATGTTGGTTACTTCAGGCGATTCCTCCCCAGTCAACATTTCCTCTAGCTTAGAAATTGCTTGTGAACAATAAGAATAAGTTCCATCAGGCCGTTTCCCTTTTGTTTCACTTTGGCATATCGTGAGCAAGTAGGAGAAAATACGTTTCGCTTCTTCGATGTCAGTTGTCATTACAAATTGCAATAGTTTTTGATGAAGTGAGCTACATCGATTCGAACATAGCATTCAATTTTCAAAAATCGGTAACAGGCATTGCAATATTCATTCAATGTTTTGAAATGAGTAAAAGGTCTTATAGCACCGATAAGAAGAGCTTTTCCTTCATCGGACACAACAATTTTCGGTAGAGTGACATTTCGAAGCATGATATTTTGCGACCAATCCTCCAACCAATGAGATACAGTCAGAGCTGTGTGACACTCAGAGAGCATATGGCAAACTCGCATATAGCATAACTCCAGAATACAAAAATATTCGACTAGAGACATCATTGTTAGCTCGTGGAACCTTATGGACTACATTTCCAGCTGCATCGATGACCAAGGTAGGATATTGAACCTTCTTAGCATATGCGACGTACATGTCCGTTTGTGGTCCTGTCCAATACTCAACAAGCACTGGCTTACGACCAGTTTTGTGGATAACGTTTACCAAGTCATTCAGCTGGAGCAACTCAACACTGGTCATTGGATCGTCGTGAATATATTGGCTTTTTTTAAATTCAAACTTGGCTTTTTTGTACACATTGGTATCATAAACGTGTGGTATCTTGTTATTACCCAACATCATCTCTCGATTAGCATCTCATTTTTGTCGCGTAGATCCATACTATCTTTCTCGATTCAGTTGTTCGCCTATCCTCCCACGTTCAGGTTGCCGCAATGTGAGCTTGCTGCACGACTCATCATTGGTTGACGGTGTGATAGTACAAATCAGAGTAATTATTTCCTCTCTGTACTTGGGTATAGCTCCAGTGATTGTGGAACCACATCTACAGTGGCCCTTGAAATTTGCCCTTGTTTTCATAGAGATGTCCATGTTCAAATTGGTACCCATGACTGACGCGGTGGTGTTCCCACAGGCACTTCAAGACTAGCTGTTGCCACTGTCCAGGAATGAATTCTATTCTCCGACGTTTCGCGACACGACCGCTTGTTCTGTACTCGCTAACGTTCTGCAGATCAGCTTTCGATAAGTGAACTTCCTTTGTTACTGTAAAAACGTTCAATTCATCTGAAGTGTCCAGTACGTTAGACTAATCCAACGAATTTGTCGTAGATTCATCATCTGAGACAACTGAGTTGACATGCTACAATGATGATAATCACAAGATTCATAACAAAAATAAAAACATATGTTGTATAACATAAAATTGCATGAAATTTTTGATAAAATAAAATTAAAAAATAAAATTCTGAAAAAAAATTGGAAAATTTTTTGTATACGGACTATAAGAAAATGAATATAAGAAAATAAAATATAAAAACGATTCATTTCTTCTGAAAATTAAAAGAGATGAGTACATAAGTACTCACATGGTATAATTGGTACACGTTTAAATATATGAATTCACGTGGAAAAAAGTACGAGTACTTACTTTAGAGATATTGAGCAATTTGTCTTTAATATTATAATGGTTGCAGGTAACAAATGTATACAATACATGAGGTTCTTTGGTGCAATGAAACGCCAAAGTCTTCCAAATTTAAGCATCTCTTGTAATCACTTTGTTTCCTTTAAAGATCTGATTTTTATTTTCGCTTAATAATTTCTCCAAAGCCTCAACATCAGTTTCCCGTGGCTTACCACGTTTTCGTATCATGTTTAAAATTAACGAAAATCCGAATTGAGTGATCAGTTTAAACAAATACAAATGAGGTTGCACGATTTGAATTTGAAACGGTTTTTTGGCGATAATAAAACTTTTTACAATATTTTCACTGTCCACTACCAGAAGGCGACGACCTTGATAGCCAAAGCGAATAAAGTATATCCCACACAACAATATTAAAATAGGTAACAACACAATCGAGGTAACCAGGCGAGTTCAAACTAGTTCCTAGTTGAAAAATCTAGTGGCGGTAAATTTAAATATGCTTGAGTTAAAAAAACGTTTAACGCATGAAAACAGTTAATAAGAAATAATTAATTTATTAGTTTTTATTCATTTGGATAAGTTTCAAAATATTTTATTCATTTTAATTAAATTTGTAATTTATTTCGATGAATAATTGTTTACAAGTATGATTCAACTAGGAAACTGACGAATTTTGAAATAAAAATGGGATAGTTTTGACAGTTAGATTTAATAGTTAATTTCGATAGTTAGAAACATTCAAAAGTAATTTCATATAAAACACAAAATTACAGAAAAATTGTTGTTTATTTTAACTTATAACTGAAATGATTGTATTTGTTAAACAGTAAATAAATAATAATAGTTTTCCAACAGAAAGTTCGAAAAGTCAAGACGGCATAAAATCTGCACACAATTGAAACCTCAAATTAGGGTTGTATTTTCATAGTCTATAATTTTTCAAAACTATTTTTTAAGAAAATTGTTTCTTTTATCGATAATATATATGAGAATTTTTTTTTTCAAATTTGTCAATGGATTTTGGAAACTTCTCATAATGTTTTTTGAATCTTTCGTCAAAAAATAAAAGAGTTTTTTAGGGTAATTTTTTTGACCCTATTATAAATACTAATTTTTTAATTTTCTACTTCGTTCCAAGTGGTAATTCACAAATTTTTTATTGTAATTAGTAAGAGAGAAGTAGGGTAAATTTATTCATTTTTTAAATTTATGACAAATTTTGAACATTCATTTTCACTGAAAAAAGATCGAGTCGAAAAAATTGTGACAATTTAGCCCCACTCTTCTCCACTGAATTGAATTATTGAATAAAATACACTAATTTTTTGAACAAAAATTTGTAACTTGTAACAATTTATTCTGCAGAAAAACAAAATTTTTTTGTTATTTATATAAATTATTTAAATTTTATCGTGTTTTTGAGTTTGATTTTGATTCTAAAATTTACAAGTAAAAAGTACACGAAAATACCTTTAATTTTCACGCACGACAATTTTTTTCCTTTTTATGTATTTTAAAATTGCTAGTAGGAAAAAAGTGAAGACTAAACTAAAACATACATTTCAGAAGTTTTACATTCAATTTGCAATATTAATTTTTATAACAATATTTATTTGTAATAATTTTATAATCGTTTCTTTAAAGCAATAATAAAACTTGTTTTTCTCCTATATCAGCCATTATTTTCATTTCATCGATAGTTTGCCATTTGTTTACAATCGATTAGTTTACAATAATTATTTATTTTTTTGTATCAAAAAAACTACGCTGAAACGTAAAGATTCACTTTATTTTAGTCATGTGTTTGTAGCTGTCAGGCATCTCAGTGATGACCTAAGTGGGTATTCCTTTGTTTATAACAAAATATTTAATTGTTCATGTGTTAAATAATTAGCACATTAATAGCACATAAATAATATCAAATAGATTTTGCCTGACATTTGATACCTTTGCTGAATCTACACTTGGCGGTCTAGTTATACGTACCGCTGGAGCGCCATGTGTTTTCTATTGTTTAAACAATAGCACAAAAAAAACAAACGTATGCCAAAAATAGCACTAAATGAGTACTAAATTATAATACAATTTTTAATGCTAAATTATATACCTGGCGATCCAGCGGTACGGACCTCTGATTCAATAATAGAACAAAGAGACCTAATTAGTCGTTCAAAAGTAATTCTAAACGCACATCAAGTATAATTTAATACACATTTGATTGTAACATTTGATTCAATAAAACTATTTCATCTCATGTTACCTGATCTACTCATTTTGTAAACACATAACCTTGCGATCTTTGTCTATTATAGACAAATAGAAATTTCAAAGTAATTCAACCGGTACCTAAAAAAAGCTTTTCTGAATTGCTATTCAACAACGCAAATAGACTGCTGAATTGTATGAAAACCAAACTTACTTGATTTTTCTTCCAAAATCTATAAAAAAAGGCAGTGGTTCCAGATTCTAGCAGTGCAATCCACGGAAATCAAAATCAGCGATAAATTTTGTCTATGGTCAATCAACATATGCCTTAATAAATTTTTTGTTTTTCCTTTTCAAACGACCGGATTTGTCGAGCAAATTCGAAGCCTTGATTTTGGGACAACGTCAGAACATATTGACTGATACCAGGTGTTTGCAGAAAAACAAATAAAATTGTCATAAATCAAATCCTGAATAAAAATTGTCTCATCTTATTTTGTTCTGAAAAAAAAAAACAAAACCTTAATTATCATGTTTGAATCTTGTTAAAATCAGATTTAAATTGACAAATGAGACAGTTTTTGATTTGATTATTATTGATTATTATTGATTATTATTATTGATTATTGATTGATTATGAGACAGATTTGATTATTTAGATCGGAAATTGATCTAAATAGGATTTTTTTTCAATTTTAAGTTTTTTCTATTTCAAGGATGACTTTAAAAAAAAATGAACGTTTCATCATTACGTCTCTTCAATTTCCAATCTAAATACGATAAAAAACCTGTCTCATTTATCCATCAAAATTTGATCTAAACAAGATAATTAACATCTTGTCTTTTTCAGATCGAAATTAAAACTCGGGAAAGAATCAGCATAAGTACAACAACAATAACAGAAATAAACAAAAAAAGAAAAGTAACATTGCTAGGAGTTTGATTATGGACAGAGAATTGCAATTGTCCTTTACGAGCAGCAGTTAAAAAAAGAAAAAAACCTCAACAAGAAGAAAAAGCCCAGGCGAGTTGGCATGGCACACTCGAAGCCAGCGTGAAAGCGGAATATCGTGCGATATAAAAACGAACGCGATGCACACGGCATTGTTCTTGGGAGCGTCATTGAACCATCAGCCGCGCGACGGCTCGATATTTGTCCTGCGTGTTTCTGTGTCAGTCTGACTTCCGGCCGAGGATCAGGGCCGAGCTTCGCTCTGGCCCATTGGCTTTGCAGAGAAGTATCGACCGGCGCATTGCCCCGTCTGTCGCCCCGTCTGTCGTCCCTCGAGCGCGGCAACCCCGCGACCCCCTTTCTACTACGCTTCCCCGCCCGTCTCTCACCTTTAAGACACAGCCAAACAAAACTAGCAAGACCGAGTCTGGCGTGCGAGCTAATGCGTGCGAACAATATTTCGGCCCGAGAGGCCAGCAATCAAACTCAACTTCCAATTCGCCGCTAAACACCAGAGGGTCGGCTGACGTCACAACTGGGTCGCTCCCAACATAATCACCCCGAGTCATAAATCGATATGTAAACGAGTGTTGGGTCAAAAATAAACAATGGGGAATGATGACTGACCTAAGTTCGACTGCACCAGAGTCGGACCTGGAGGAAGCTTCGACCTGACTAAGATTGATAGTATATTGACCGTAGACTCTTTCTATAATCCATAATGACGCTTTTGAGACCGGAGTGTTGGATTTCAGCAACGGCTCCAGAGATTGAGTTTGATCATCAGCTCCTGATCAAATCCTCATAACTTCTCCGCTGCAGTTCAAATCAAATCGCCGATCATAATTCGTCTCTTCTCTTGATTGCACGCTATAGTCTTCTCGCGTACGACTCCTTGGATAGATTTCTTAAGCTTAGAGATCCAACTTTACATATTTGATTTGTATCTGGCCTTAGAACAAAGGCTTTTTTTTATTTCGATTCAACTAGATGAGGAAAGACTCGGAAGAGTTCGCCCGTAAAAAGTAAATTGAAAAAGCTCAAGATTGCAAGGGGAGACCAATCAGATTGTTAATTAATTCAAATGATTTTGGAACAGCGCAAGTTAATCAAGTCGAAAAAAGTTTCGATTCACTGTTATAATAAATTTCTGGTTAGCGGTTATTTTTCTTTTTTTCTTGTCTGCGTGGAGCAAAGTTCACTGTGCCCGAATATACGAAAATCGCTTTTTATTCATTATTACGGGCGTGTAACAGGCTATAAAGTGTATCGTCATATGAACGAAGATAACAGTTTTCTTAATGAATGCTCTCCTCAGCACGTTAGGTTATACACGTATCAGTCTATCTATAGCTCGGATCAATTACGCGATTCAGTTCGAGCGCCGTGTTCCGTATAACATTGTCTTATCTAAAACAAGTGCAACGGGTTCAAACGCAATCTAAAATGTTTTGGCTCAATCGAACGAATAATCAAGCTCATAACCGCGAAAAATCTGATTTACACACTCGGAGGAATTTTCGCGAATAAAAATACAAGTCCTTCTATTCAAATGTAAAATTTAGCATACGCGTTTTTTTAAACTCGTTTGAGCGGCTATGAAGGCGAAAAGTTTCTTACAAATTTGAAAGTCATGGCTAACTATATTCTTTATTAACAAATCACTGGTTTTATCACGTTAAGTCGTCCTCGTGTGTGCAGTATTAATTCGCCTAGCCCTAATGACCTGGCTGATTAAAACGCGCTTGCAGCAAAAGATCAACGAATCAGAACGAACTCAATTCATTTTAACACTCGATCAGTGAGAGAACTTGATATAGTTCCTTCAAACTTAAAAATTATTTATCATTTTTCAAATCAACCCAGAGAACTTGAGCTTTTTTTTAATTAAAAGGTCTTGCCTTCTCATTTCTCGTGTTTCATTGTGATCTTAGTTATTTTACAGTTTTCCGTACAAAGGAGATGACTTTCCCAAGTTGTACAAGTCTGTATAATTTCCGGAGGGTGTTCGTCTTAATTACAAGTTCGGCGGGCTTTTTATCCTGAATCTCTGTTAATAACATCCAGATATTAGCTTTTACCCTCGATGTTGATATTTTGATTTGGATTTACTGGCTCCAAAAAAAAGACATTTGATGTCACCCTCAAAATTCATCAAGAGAGATTTAGATTTTCGTTCCTGATTTGCAATACTTTCTCAACAGGCGAGAAAATTACCAAGACAAAAAAAGGGGAAGTACACAAAGCAAGCAATAAAAAACGAGTTTAATGGTCGTGACTGGGATAACTTTTTTTTTTTTTGCATGAGAAAAGTTTTAACAGTACAAACATGGTGCTGGAAATTACAGTAGTTACAACTGAATGCCATCAACCTGGTTTTAATGGACCAATCGAAAATTTGCCAAAATGGGGGCACTGTAAAGTGACTAAAAAGCATTTTTTTCTTTTTGTAGTTTTGAATAAATGAAAGGTAAAATCAATGGTAAATCACCCATTGAAAAAATAAGTATGGAAACTCAAAAGCTGGACAAAAATTTACGATCCCCATTAAGAACAAACTACAACGATCGTAACAAACAATCACATAATGTAATTGGTGCAAAATTCGAATAGTCAGTTTCTACAGTTGCCTCTATTTTCGATTCGTTCGATACGTCCAACTTTTGCCGTTACTCGCTATATCCCAAAAGTACCAACTTAAACAAAACTCATTTTTTTTCACTCTCATTTCGAATATCGCTGTGTGTCTCTCACTTTGCACTTGCATCTCTCGGACAAAAGATAGGTATGGGGAGTCGTAATACCGAAAATGTATATGCCCATCAGATGACCAGAATTTTCGTCGACAGCTTGGCACAGCTGACCTGACACTAGCGCAGATTTATGCAAACCCTCTGTATCGACGAACTTGCACACTTCGCACAGTACAATGCCCCTCAGAAATGCGAAAGAACGTCGCGCCAAAAATTTGAAGAATCGTGCACATACTCCAGGGTTAACGTACGAAAATGCATTGAACCCAAAACTAGCAAGATTGACTCTGCTACGACTGTACAATGTACAATTTGAATGTTATCACTATAAATTTGTCTGAAATTAAAAACAAAATATTAAATGAAAAAAGTTTCTTTCATGATAAAAAAAAAAAAAAAAAGTTCTGAGCGCAAATGCAAGTACATGTGACGTGAGAGACTGAACGACGCAGGCGCTACGCCCTGGAAGACATCACGCAACGATATTATAATCATGCAGAGGGTGGAAAGCAGCGTTGCCGGATCAAGGTATTTGCTCTTCGCGAAGACGCCGTTAATACTTTTATCAAAATTTCAGAGCTGGGGCAAAAAAGTTTGTGTTTGTTTGAAAAATTGTTCGCGGAAAGATCCGTTCGGGTTGTTTGGAAAACGGGTCTGCTGGTTCGTGCCGATTTGCGTTCCCCTTGTGGATACATAGTTCACACTTCAAAGGATCACCTCGACTTAATTGTATTATTTATCCAGTCGAGTCACGCGCCACCAATGTTATTTATGGTAATAATATATTTACACTTACACGAACCACGTGCCGGCTGGACTATTAATGATACATGTGTACTTGTGTTGACAGATTTTGCTCCAACAAGAGTTGAGAATTTATGTAAATCTATATTTTCTTCATTAGCATAGCAACGTTCGTGCGACAATAACGCCCGAAGAAACTTCTGAACAATGGGAATTTCCTTTTAGTTCGATGCAAAAAAATAAGTTTGCTCAAATTGAACGCAGCAAGTTTATTAACCCATTACGACATTTTGCCGATGTTAACCGGATAGTTTGCGTGTTACATTGGTGATTGCATTACATGATTGGCTGTTTGAAATCAAATTTGCTGAATTTTCCATCGATTGATGGAAATTTATGACGAAAGTTTGTGGACTAACACCAACGGTCCTTCGAGATGGAAACAGAAAAAAAATGAAAATTAATTCTTTTTTGTTCATTTTCAATCATGCGTCTTGGAATCGTAACTTCGGTCCAAACTTTTGACACGTGCGCAAATTTTTTGTTCTAATTCAGCATTGCTATGAACATCAAAATACAAACAAGATATCGAGTGTTTATCAGACAATTTATCGATAGACCATAAAAGCGTTTATAATTTTATCAAACGGAATAAATTTTATTTTATATTTATAACAACATGTTTATACGGGTGAAAGCCGATTTAATGGCCGTGAAGGCCGGTACAACCTTCAATGTATGTAACAGCCATAAAATTGGCCCTTAGAAAAATCGGGTCAGAGAGCATGATCGCGGATCACCGGCTGGTACTCGCGTTTTACCATAAATATTGCACGCTGAATGTGTGAGCTGAAAGTGATATCGTGTTGCTTTTCATTTCGTAGCTCGGCCGAGTGATGATGGCAATAATAAAACGGGCCAAAAACCCGCTCGGATGTCTTTCAAATGGCCAACGTACCATCCGATTTGAAGCATATGCATTAGTTTTATAGACCCAACAAGAACTTTGCGTTCATGAAAATTTATGACTCTGACAACGGGATGCGAAAAAATTTGGTGTCTTATATTTTCATTGTTACTCAATGTTGAAATTTCATAAGCAGAGCGGGTGATAAATACGAGTCTCAACTTTTGAGACACATCCAAAACGGACATGATTTTATTTCCAAAGAAACTAGGAGCTTATTATTTATGAAAAGTATAAATCTTTCATGAAAAGAAAACCGTCTTTCATGAGCATTTTCTGCTTTCGAATGAAGAAGTTCGTGTTTTTCACTTTTTTTTTTCATGCAGCTTAGAGGTGGTAATGATAAAAGTTTTGCCTGAAAGAAATATAAGAGCGTCAATTAAGGTATCCTGTGGCATAAGAGTGAGACAAAATGAAAATTTTTTAAATTGAAAATTCAACTTCGTGGATGTGAATTCCCGTGTGAAGTTCCATGAACTATTTTTGGCCGCCGTTAGATTGTGCTATTTCGAATCGCATAGTCAACGACGAAGATCGCTAATAAATAGTGAAAACCCGACGGTGACCGACGGTCGAATTGTTTCACGACAATATAAAGTGGCTACTTTAGAACGTTAGTCAGACTTGGCAGAGCTGCTGTGATCATATCGTCGACGAAATTGTACACGAATGCAGCACCTATAGGTGCTATTAAATTTCACTTATAAGTGAAGTTGAACATTCAAGTACAAAAATACTAATTAATTATAAATCAATGACTTAATTAAATGCAAAAAACTGGTTCAATATGTCGAGTGAATTATGAGTAGGTGCAAAAAATATGGTAATGCATAATAAAAGTTCTTTGTGTGAAATTCATCAGGAGAGAGTACATTATATTTGTGTTTTTCTTTTTTTTTTCAACACCAACCGCTCAGGTTTTCTGATATTCTTTACACATTTGCACTAGCCGCGATAGTGTTACCTTAAAATTAACTCTAAAAGACGAAATTAAATTATTTTCATTTTGCCTGAGAAACAATTAAAAAAATATTAGAGTTACTCGAAAGTTTGAATTAATTCATTTTCCAAGTATACTTGGAATTGAATTTCAAATTGAACATCACCATCCAGACTTTTATTTTTACAATACAAATATAAGGTAATCAGAAAGGGTGATGTAATTTAAAAAATCAATACAATTATATCCTGATGGATAATCGCGCGAATGATGATTTATTTGTCAACTTAACCTTACAAATTACATTATTAATTAGATTAGACACGAAAAACTGTACATGTGATGAATAATTAATTCAACCGAATTGATGATTAAATAAATTACAAGATATATTGTTCACTTTTATCCAAGCTTCTGTTATATATAAATTAAAATTATATAACGACCGTAATGACAAATAAATTGATGAGCGACATTATTACAAAATTGAAAATTGCACAGCGGATTGAGTCATTTTCATTTGAGTTCAGCACGCACCGTGTTTTATGATAGCTATAATAATATTTATGCTCTTAGCGCGCTTGAGTTTGCGGTAGTTAGGAGGCGAGTTTTTGTGCCCGCCCTTAATGATACCGACCCTTAACGTAAGGGATTAACTGAAACGATGAGAAAAGGTCGTAATCGTTCCGCGATAACCTCTTCGTGTCGGTGATACGTTTAGATGTTTTCAAACCAACTGGGAAACGTTTTTCATGATGCAAAATGTGTACATCTATAAAACCACTTGCATCATATATCTTCAACTGCGTCGATAATTCAAACTTGTTCTTATTATTATGAATGGTGAAGTTTATTATTTACAGGTCATAAAATAATTTAAAATTATTGAAGGAGTGTAGATAACAAAGAAAACAAGTTTTTGATTATGTTACAATCGGAGCGTTGGATTTTGAGGATTCACCCTGTATAAGGAGGTCAACCGTCTAGTCGAATGGATCGATGGTTGCAGAACCATATTATATAGTCTACCGGTCGGTATATTCATTTCCGGTAAGCGGCGAGCGGATAAAGACCGTAGAAACAGTCGACAATATACGCGTTGAGGTCTTAACGGACGGCCGGGATGTTCGATCGTCAATAATCGAATACAGGGCATTGGGCTGTGACAAACTGCTCGACATGGCACGCAAGTACGTGCACGCACAAATGATTTTGAACGCATCAAAAATACTTTTACTGCTTCCAAATACACAAGAGAGGGCATGCCTATCACAAAAACCTATTTGTGTATAATATGTCAACCCTGGTCATAAACTCGAACCCAAAGTCATCGTATTCATAGAAACATTGGTTTCTAAATTGTTCCTGCTTTCGGTGTCACTTACATGTCATTTCATCATCGCACACAAATCCAACCGACACTTCTGCCAGTCGGCCTGCCATCTAACATTCGATTTGGGATATTGCTTTTGCGCGTTACTGAAAACCTCTTATTCAGAATGTCAGAGATCCAAGATAGTTTGATTCGGGGTATTGTGGAGCCATATTCTTAAGTCTCGTATGAATTGGCATTTACGACGAGAAAGAAAATGACAACGACTAAGTGAAACGGCGATAATATGTCATATACTTGATCGAACCGATGTCTAGACATGATATTGTGTTTCCACTATTTCATCACTAATCATGAATATCTCAAGACACTTATTTTTATCGGGGATTTTATTTTACTTTTTTTTTCTCTGTATCTCTTTAAACAAACAACACGTAACAAAAATTGTAACAATAGGATCTTTTGAATTAACTCTGAATCTTGATTTTGCGTCAAACTATCTTAATTTGCCACTCAGTTCCTAATTAGATAAGTTTGCCTGAACCAGCTCAAGTTCAACAGAAACGATTCAACACATAATTTGGTTAGATTTATTGAGTGGCAACTGAAATATTGAATCAGCCTGCAGACCTTAATCGCCCAAAACAAAATTGAAGCGGGCAAATATTGATAACGTCATTCAAATCATTTGAAATGTTCATCTTTTTGACAACCCTAATCAAAGTGGCGAACTGTCCCTCTGTTATCGCATTCAATTATGTTGTTGTTGTCAATGATAATTTCATCAAAGTCCAAAAATGATCGCAAGATTTGGAATTCTACAACCATGCATGCATTAGCGAAATTTGGAATGTCCTCAAGTTGAATAACGAGAACTAATCAGATGCCATCACCTGGATGCACACAACAGTACGTGTCCTACAAAATTTTGTCCTGATTACGTTAACAATATGGCCATGTAAAATGCAAATACGCCAGTGACAAGAGCCAGGCTGGAACTAATAACCAAATGTAACGTGAGTCGATCCCAGGCCTTAAACGTGGCTTATATAAATTTGCCTCGCAGCAATCGATCCTCTCATTATATCATGTTCAATTATATAATGTCGACTTGGCGTTTAAAACGTTAAGTACGGCTTCCTCTCCGTGAACACAAACTCAACCAAGAATGCTTTTCAAATAAGCCAGCTCTTTTTTATTTTGCGCGTGTTTACAATACTGACGAACGTTTCCATAGCAGAAAATGCAACGATAATGAAGTCGGGTATCAATTTATAGGTGTTGCGACGAAATTCAGTAACCGGTATCAACTTGTCAATTTCAACAAAGAACAAGTTTGATCAAATTATTAAATTCCTGTCATTAATAATTAAGTTCGATCAATTGTCTTCCTTTGTCGATTTTTGTTCCTCTTTATTCACTCAGAAATAAATCCATTTTTTTTAAATTATTGTACAAATGAAAATCATTGTTTGTGCAAACGTTCGACACTAAGAACATTTTGGTTTGGTTGAAACGAGATATATATGATATGCATAATATTTAGTTAGTCGATAATTTGGTAACGGTCGAAGGGACTAATTATTGTTCGAATTGGTATTTTCATATATACCACGGGGGTGGCTTTCCACGAAACGAGAGGAGAGGTCAGCGGGTCGATCGTCTGGCAAATTCTGGCACGTTTATCTGGCCAAGTTCCAACCGATTTTCCTTCAATTTTCACGGATGTGCCCTGTCGCTAACCAACGTACATGTTTCATCTCTTTTTCAACGAATGATGAGATTGATATTTTTCATCGAGATGCTACCGCGCACTCAGCAAAGTTCTTTCGCAATCAGAGTTGGTTGAAAAATTGTATAAAATCCAGTTGCAAACAACAGTGAAACGGCGTTAAAAATCAACAGGCGACAGGAAAAACGATCCTCGCGGATGATGTAAAGTCGATTAATCTTTTACGACAGTCAAGACCAGGTGGTTGGCGTTCACGGCCAAGCCAGACGAATCGGCGCAATAACTCTCGACAAACTTGTATAACGAAAAATATCAAGACGTATGTTCTCGACTCTGCACGGCCGCCTCTAATTGGACGCTCTCGCGTTAAACCGTGGAACGTGCGAGAAAATGACTCACAATTGTTATAATAAAATTAAATTCGTTCACGGCAAATCGGAGTTGATTGTTCTATCAACGGCAAAATCTAGTGAACGAAATTAATTAAACTTTGCGTTCTCTAATGTAATTTGCTTGTAGACGTCGCCGCGATTGTAAATTAGACTTTATTCGGTTCATAGCGAAATTAATGATCACAGGTGACGACTGAATCAACTGTGTGATTATTAGTAGACTTTTATATTGCACAGATCAAGGTACAGAAAATTGAATTAACGCTCGAGAAAACAAAAATTTAAATCGCTGAAATACCAGGTCGAATCTTCATTTGAATTTTCTCGTTTGGATTCTATTCACCTGAGATAAACTCAATTTATCATTTAATTTAAATCAATTTTACAACTTTGGAGAATAAAGGTCAAAGTTCAAAAGCTGTTTCAAAAAAAAAGTTCTTCGATCAGTCAGTTGATTGTTCGTTAGAGATTTTGGACGATTTTTATCGTTTTGTCAAAGTAATTACAAGAAGCGTGTTATTCGACTGCGATATTAAGTTGAGTCAACTCGAATACGTAGTTTGGCCTATTTAATTGCACGATACGCTCGAGTCACTCGCGTTAGTTACACCGACCGCCAGTTTTGCACGGGGTATTATCAAAGTGTTCACCACAGTCTGGGGAAATTTGTTACGTCATTAATAGAAAATTTATTGTACAATTAAAACGAGCCAGTGGCGCAGTTATGAACAATCGAATCGCATAACTTATTTTTATTGCAAAAAGCGAATGAAAAATTCGAGAAAAAAAAATGTCATAAATGGACGAACATTTTATCGTAAACATTATAACCCAACGGGGAAACATTTTTTGTCCATAATTTTTAATGAAATACTTTTTTCACGAAACATTTGATCATAAATTGCACAGAAAAAAAAAGAGGTGACGCTTTTTTTTTCTTCTTCCGCTGATGACAATTTTTCATGCAGTCGTTTTCTGAAAACTAAGTCGCGAACGAATGATTGAGAGTCATGTCCGGCAATCGGGTATATCAAAACGTAAAAGGTAATACAGTCAAGAAAATGAAATTCAGTTCACATGTTCGACGAACAAAATAAATGCCATTTGATTGACTTTTACGAGCCGAATCATGAACAGCGCCGAGGGTCGTAAATTCCCTGCCCATAGCACTTCATATAGAAATCGTAATTTAATGAATCTTTCAGAACAAGCTCGGCGTGATCGATGGTTCATCATCATTCAACTTTTGCAAAACCAAATTTTAGTTCACCAAACGAATTGATTTTAACCGAAGCCTCATTTTCTATTTGACAATTTTGTGTTATTCCTGCTGGTATTTTTCAATTTCACATTTGGATTGTTAGCAAAATTTTATGGATAAAATTGTTGTGAAGAACAAAAACCACGATTGAAACCGTTTTTGGAGCACAGCACAATTTGGTCGAGTTCGGTTTAAGTACTCTGACGAATTAGCCAGGGCGGTAAGAAATGTAAAATAAAGACAACGAAAGAAGATGACGGGGATAATGAAAACGAAGCGAGATAATTGAATCGATTTTCGTTGATGCCAAGGCCTCTTTTACACCTCGTTAAGCTACACGACGATCGAATCGCTACAAATTCGCCACAGGTCTTTGCATCAAGTGGACTGATCTGCTTATTCAATTTTCAAGAACTTAACTTCGTTACCATTTTTAGACGGCCAATTTTCTTCTTATTTTTTTCTTTTATTGTATTTTCTAAATAACCATTTTTTTTCAGCTGCCCCTTTCCAGACTTTAGATTAACTCAAGTTTTTCACAACTCAACAATTTTAATTCGTAGAAAAACTTCTCTAAAAGAGAACAAGCGACAAAACAAAAAACGGCTAACTCGATCAATTAAACTTTTGCATCGCGGCTCAACTTTCCAACATCGAATTATTATACTTTCGCAACGTTTTAATCGTTTGACCATAAAAGTGGAGCAAAGATTTGTGAACGACGGTTTATTTGTCATTTGTCAGTACGTATAAGAGAGCGTGGTTACAAAATAAAAGCGACCATAAAGTATAAAGAAACGAGCGCTCTGTCGATGCATCTGAATGAAAAATTTTGCAGCCACGAGTTATAAAAATAAAAGTTTAAAGCGTTGGTCGTTAGCGTTGCCGATGTGCGCTGACAAATTATATTATTTGTCAGTCACATGCAACGTTTCAATTAAAAACGATAAAACCAGGGACAAAAAGATTGTTGAACGTTGGAGCGCAAATTACAAATGTCGAAGCTCATTGTTTCGAAGACGAAAACTTGCACGAGTTACACGACGGTAGCATAAATTTGAATCGAATTTTTAATTAAAAAAGAAGTTATCAACATTAACGTATTGTTCGTTCGAATAACTGTTGCATTTCAAATTGTCCGCACTTTCAGAGAGCATACAAGGTGGATGTTTTTGTAATGTAAATTAAATTTTGATTGAATTTTGCATTTCAATTGTTACTATTAATTTTTTAATTTTCGAATTGCTTTCATTTTTCAAAAACCGAATGAATTAAATTGTTATTTCAAAGTTATGTAATGTTGCTTGATGAAAATGTTTGCACAAAGTTTTAACTTAAATCGACAGTATTAGTCGAAAGCCATAAAAGTTGGAAGGTTTATTTATAAATATATTGTCGTGCAATTTAAATTATTTAGATGTACAACAGAGACTATTCTCAAAAAGAGCAGCCAAATTGAATTTAACGATTAAATAAATCACAAAAGATAGAGGTTGATGAAATAAATGATTCTCAAGTTTCAAGACTCTTCTTCGGACTCAAATCAAAGAATCGAAGTCGAAGCCAAAACAGCGAGTGTTTAATTATTATGATTCTCAGACACTGAATTATTTGTCGCCTCTTCTCTCTTTTTGATGAATCTTAAACTTGATCAACAATTTTCCAGCATCAACCGTCTTGATTTCAAAGACAAAAAAACAACTCGGATAGAAGTTGAAACGAAATCTATTTCCACATCTGAGAACGCGAGATGTAAAAGAAAAAAACAAGTTTGAACCAGCGCAACCTGGCGGTTGAACGTTTTTTTTGCGGAAGAGGGTTCTCATACGAAACGACGGAGCCTAATGACCAAGAAAAGGAAAACAGTCGTCGCGTCGCGGCCAGTGCATAAATAGTTTGGCTGCCTACGTACGCGAGCGACGTACGCTCTCGGAGATTCTTCGAAGACAACCACCTGCCGCACGCGCACGCTTTCAGCCTCTCATCCTCTTCTTCTCGTCCGTTTGCTCCGCTTTCGTGTTCGTCGGCCAACGACAACCCGGCGGCAACTCTGTATTGATTCAACGCGTAGCTTTCACAACGCGTGCACCGTGCGACAAAAGCACCGCTTTTTATTATCTTTTTTTGCCGCATTGCCATCTCATGTCAGGACAGGATTTTCTTCTCCAAAGGGGCAACAGGAATTGAAATCATTAACTTGACTTCAGACTTGAACAGTCAATCGCTCGACTCAAAGAAAAAAAACTTGTCATACGGAATTGTATCTAATGGAAAAAAAAGCGTTTCAAAGAAAAATATCCTTTTCTATCAGGAAAACCGTTTTATTTATTAACAAAAGTATTTTTATTTACTCAAGGGAAAAAAAATTCTGCACAAAAAGGGATTTTTTGAATAAATTACATCGGAGGATTCTTTGATATTAAATGAATAGTCCGGTATTGTTGATTTAGTAAAAAAAAATATTACATTTTAACTCAGAAACTGGAATCGTTTTACATGATAACTAGAACTCCTATGATAACAATTTGGAATACTCCAAAAATGTTGTCACGAAATTTCAGAGTTAATTAGCCAGTACCACCGAGATAAAACGCACAAATTGTTTTGACGCTAGATTACGTATCATTTTCAGTGCACGAATCTTTTTCATGTTTTAAATTGTAAAAGTTCAAATGCGCTAAAACAAAAATATCAAGCAATTTTTAAAACAATATATGCTATACTTTTGTGTAAAACCTCTGTAATTTATTTGTTTGTTTGTTTGTTTTTTTTTAACATCATACGACGTATTAATTAAGTCAATTCATTACTTTGAATTTTTAAGTATAAAATAAACGGCCAATGAAATGTTGATGCAAATGCATGGTTGTTGAAATTTACACAAACTAATGATCTTTCTGATGGATAATTCATCACTCATCTGCATCCCCAATAAAACAGATAAAATGATATGTACAATATTGCTCGCCAGGGTAAATTGATATTTTCATTGCAAATGTTTGCCTTGAAAGTGAAAGAAAGCTTCTTCGAATGACCTTTGAACGTAATCCTAATGCATAATTTTAAAGGCAATACACCAGGCCTGGGGGTGAGAGTTCATAAAACCTATTTTATTGTCGAAAGCAAGTCGTTGTAAATTGAGTTACGACTCCGCGATAAGAAATTCTGCTGTTGAATAAAAATCTCGACAAATCGACTGAATAATCTCTGCTTATAATAGGCGTGTTAGATGATCTTGCTGTGTGATTGGCTGATATGGTCATGTGAGTTTTAACGCTTTTAACTGCTTTGTGATTGGCATAAAACTGTAACGTGACTCAATCAACAAATTTGTTTCAGTTGAATGCAACAAATTTACTTTCTTAATACAGAGATTTGAAATAGTTATGAAGAAAACATTTTAAAAACTATTTATAAGTTGAAAAAACAGGAAGATGGCACAAATTGTTTTACAAGTTTTAACAATTTTGGTCAGTTTAATTCGCTTTATTTTGTTCATGTTTTATATCAATTTAATGGCATTTTAAATTTGAATTTGAATTTGATTGTATTCTGATTTGAATGAAACAATCAATTCAATAATTTTTCCCAAGTTCTGATTTTCATCAGCCCAAGTCAATCATCATTTTGAGAATCAAAAGATATTGGATAGTGCGATAACATTCACAGAAATTGGCATTGAAACTGATCGACTATCGATTGGACATCGGCTTGTTTGTAATTTTCGTTATATATTCAAGACGGTTATTATTAAACATTCACCAATCGCCGGCGCGCAAATTTATTGCATCGGAGAGGCCAAACGGAGATTGTTAGAGTTTACGTCCAAAAAACTTGAGATTCGAGGCTGGATGGTGAGAATGTGTCTCGAATAGTGGACGTTCGGTGGCGCACAACCGAACGCAACCAGGGAGGTATCCCGACTTTATATATAGAATGCGTCGTAATAGCGCTCCTAGGCGCTTAAATATAGACGAAATGCAACTTGGGATGTCATTTCGACGATGAGAAAAGAAGCGAGACTGTGATTCATACATTTTTCCCCTCATTATTAACTCGCTCTTCTTCACCTGTTCCATTAAACGAAAAATTAAAAATATGCAATTTCTGCAGAGAAAATACATTCGAAAAAAGCAGTTTTACTAAAAAAAAAGACGGAGAAAAACCAATGACAAAAAAAGGAGTTGGTTTTGAAAACAATTCTTTGCAGATCATAAAAGTGTGAACAGTGATTTATCCGTAACATTTTTCTAAAGCTCAGTGGGGTGAAAATAATACTGTTTATACAGCCTCCCAAGTTGGATCAATAGATATTGCGACATCCTGCGAGATTTGAGCTGAGATAAGAGAACAGAACGACCGATAATTGTTTATGATAAAAAGAATAATTTCAATGCCATCGTCCTTATTTTGATCTTGTGATAGTGAAAGCACATTGTTCGTGAAAAAAAATGAATATTCATAGCAGTCTTAAGTGTGTAATCTTATTCTTGAGTTTTATGACGTGGAATGTCTATTTGACGATAATAACGAAAATTGAAAGATATGAGAGTTGTGATAATGCGTGATACATAATTGGAGTAATGTCAGCAGGAACCAGGAAACAAATGAATAACTGTGTTAAAATATTTAAGATGAAGAACTCGGTACGGTGGAATTTTTGGCGTGTTATGAATGCGGAAATTCGTGGGGCCGGTGGGCAATCATTTTTCCTTGACAAGGGAAGAAAGAAAAAAGAATTTGAGAAAAGCGATAATTAGAGCAAAAATGTGAAAGAATTTGCATTATTCATACTGCTGCCTTGTTATACACATTCAACACGCAACTCTGAATAATTGAAACAAGCTTTCAAAACGTTTGGCGAACATGATAAAAATTCAAATTTACGGACAATTTTTTTTAACAATAATTACGTTTGTTTTACTTGGAATTAGATTAACAATTAATAAAGAAATAAAATGGTTCCATTTTTTGTTCAATTAGTTTATTAAATCTTCAATTTAATAATATTGTATTGTAATAAAAAAATTCGTTGCACGCAAACGTAATTACGTAAAAAAATGGTATTTTAAAAAAAGTCTCACAGAAAACCCTCATTTTTTTATCAACAAAATTTCTTACACTACACATTTTGTTATCAAATTCTTATGTGTTTCTTAGGTAAGAAGTTAATTTTATTTAAAAAGAAAATGAAAATGCATTTCTTCGATGTGTAAAATTGTCGATAATTGTATAGAATATTTCAAACAAATATCTATTATTCGTTATCACCAATCATGAAAAACATTTTACTATTTTTAAAAAGCATGCAAACCTTTTTTTTTCTCATATTAACAAGTTTTTATCACGGATTTACATTGTTTACTGTTACATATTTAAATCAATCCATATCTGAATCTCGGCTTTATTATATTATTCAGTGACAAATTTCAACAAACCGAACAACTTTTATTGTCTATTAAAATTCGCATGCCGTCCCGAATTAGCAAACCGTGATTTATTTTTAACGGTTTACTTAATTTAATTGCAATAAGGATAATGTGCCAACGATAAAATTAGCAAACTCGTTGAACCAATGTGAACACAAAAACACAACAACAAAACTTTGCTAAAATGAAGCAACAACAAAATTGCAAAAATAAACCCTGCTGGTTGAGATTTAAAATCATTCGAAATGTTTACGCAAAAGCAAAAAATAAACAACTGCCAATGACGTGTCAACAGATGTGGAATCAAAACGGCGTCGACACTGTTTTGATTTCCCCGGACATAAACATATTTCATTGAATCATGAGAATTAAAAAGGGTGAACAAAATGAACCAATTCGTTCAACATCATACAGTTCTTTGTGCCTTCACGATGGTGTTACGCGCAGAACTCGTCTTTTGATTTATTCATTGATTAATTCAAGTGTCAGCTTTTACATCGACAATACCAAATCGAGTTACACCATTTCATTAATAAATATTGCACAAAATTTAAATCACACTTGAATGTTACAATTTATATAAAAAAAAAAAGTTTTAATTCCTTCCTTGACAATTTTCTATTGACATCTTTGCACTCAATACTCAAAAAAACTTCATCTGAGATGTCTCAGTCATTTGGGAACAAGAAAAATCCTTCACCTTTAACCTCAAACCCGGAAATCAAAAAGCCCGTTCGGCTCGATTTGGCGGTCTTTAGGACTTGATATCAGATTATACGGCGATAAATTTCGTTGCGGGCGACATTTTTGTGGGCAAACAACAAATGACTTCCGGTACAGATAGAGGTCCGAATAAAAAAGTCTGCTCGACAATGCAAGTTCCTTTGATAAGGCAAGATTGTGGCCCGATGCCCGCGATTGGTGGCTCGCAGTTCTGTCGCCCCTTGTAGGTTAACGAATTGTTTCTTTTACGTTTCGCCAATGCCAATAGACAATAATTTGTGATCCAAATACACCGAGAGCAGCCAGTTGATTGCAGAAGTTATACCCCCAATTGCAGTCCAATTGATAGCCCTTTATTTGCAGGTAAATAAACAATAAACAAATAGAGAACAAATTATACAGAAAGGTCGAAAACAATGACAGGATGTAAACATGTGTTGAGAAGTGTCAGTTTTTGGAGCAAGCGCAAAAATATTGTGATTGTAATTTGGAAAGAGAGAGAGAGAGAGAGAGAGCGCGCTGAGTTGTGTTTGAAAAAGAGCCTCCAAATGACCTTCAAATGATCTGTTTTGAACGAGGCATCCCTTATGAGGTGAAAAAATGTGACAGCTGATTGAAAGGGGGTTGTCGTTGGAGCAACAGAATCGCGATGTTTGGGAAAAGAAAAACGTTGTATGGAGGTTGTGAAGTTGGAATGTAAGGCACGGGGTTGTCGTCGGCTGGCTGATCGACTTACTTTCCGAGTTCCTCCTTGAGGTCGTAGTTGTCACTAAACCGCGTGCAAGGCCCTGGGACCGCCATGCCGTTGAGCACCAGCGTGAAGGATTAATTGGCAAACAGTGGTGGACACTAGAAACAGCGCGCGAGAATGAAGCGTGAGGCCCGAGCGCGAAAGCAAAGGCGCTCTCGAGTAGCGAGAGCGGGCCACTGCTGGCGCGCGTGCAGCCGCGACAAACTCGAGGGGGGCAACCGTTCGCGGCTCGAACACGATCAATAAAGAGACCGACCAAACGGCCGCGCTGCCGTCGTCGTCGCTCGGACGCCCGTGTTCTTGCGCGTGCAGGGTGCGCTTTCCTCGGCGCTGCTGCTCACTGGATGGCTCGTGCTCGCGACCACCGCCCGCGACCTTTTTTGGCGGGACTCCGGCGGTTATTTTCGTTGGCGATTTCTCACTGATCCGTTTCTCTCGTTGCCGTCACCACTGGTACGGATACTGGCGCCGCGCAAAAGAGCCCGCGACAGTCCACGGACCAGCCCGATTCCACCGGCTCGCCCCTTTCGTGCCTGTCGAGCGTCTCGCCGTGCCCAATTGTCTCTTCCTCTTCCTCTGCCTCTCGCTCTCAATTGCAACCTCTCTTTCGACTGCGTGACTCTCTTTTACACACGTCCGTCCGCACTGCTCGCCGGCGGAACGTCGACTGACTAGCGTAGTCGCTCGCGCATCGCGCATCTTCGCGCACCCAATCGACGGCCAAACGCGACCAACGAGCACGCGTCGCGCGCGCAGCCTTGCGCGTTTAAAATTAGACGCACCGGCCCTCTGTTAGATCGAGGGCTCGGCCCCTCCGACCTCTCTCTCGGCTCTGCGATAAACAAACGCACCCGGGAGAGAGAGACGCACTCTTGGGCCGGGCAGCCGTCTGACATCGCCATCCGCCAGTACAAGAGGTCGCGGGGACCGTCCTGTCGGCCGGGACTTCCGGCCCACGCGGAAGTTGAGGAATCGCACAACTTTTTCCCTTTTAAACTTGTCTTGCTCTTCTCTTTGTACAAACAAATTCATCCTATTTCATTCTTCTTCAATTTATTTTCGTTCAATTTATTGTTTAGCTTTCCTTTCTTTTTATTTCTTTTATTTTGTTCTATCAAGGTGATACGATGCCCAGGTTTGTTTACAAATACCAGACAAAGTCAACAATTATTCCGGTTCAATTCGTCAACCACAAATTTGCTCTCTTTTATTTTTGTACAAACAATTGCTATATGACACTCCGACCTTGATTTGTTTCTAAACAATAACTTTTCATATACATTTTAGTTTTATAATTGTAAATGTAACCACATTTGTAGCTTTGAATAACCAGATTTGTGTAACTTTGAAACTATCATTTCAATGATATTAACATGTTATACTTTTAGTTTTGATAAAGATGATAAGAATTTATTATATTATCCGTTGACCTTTGATTTAATAATACATCTACAGGGAATGAGCTAAGGGAAATTCAGTTAAGTAAACGAATACTAATTAATGAAATTGAAAAAACAACATAGTTTATTTTTGAACAAAAATTTTTTTAATAGACTGTAAAGTTAAAAGCGTAAAACTAAAAAGCAACCAAAAGACGTTGTCAACAAAATTTCTGACACGATAATTCTTCTAACGCGTGCACGTATTGATTTTACAGGCGCATTAACATGTGTCGCATGGTGCACAAAAACAGGCTTTTAAAAATATAAAGATGGTCGGGAAAAGCTTACCGACCAATCGAAAACAAACTTATCTATTTATTCCATGCCGCGGCGCACAGATAATGACGCGATAAAAATAGTGACAGCACAATTTTACCTTCTGTTATAAAGAAGCCCCCCGACGAATTGTAAAAATTAATCATTTGTCAACGTGGAAATTTAAAAAGGGAAATTAACGCGATAAATCATTTGAAGAATAATTTGTAATTCCTAATCTGATGATTTCATCTCGGTGAAATCAGTCTGATCTAATATTTACTTGTACTACTTTCATAAAAAAACTCCCATAATAACTTTGAAAAGATTAATATGGATTACAAATATGTCTCGTTTTTAATTTTAATATTAGATTACTTATTGATAAAGAACGAAAAAGTCTTCACAAAAGAGCAAATATGCGCATGGGATCAATTGTCGACAATGTCCAAATGACTGAAAAAGCGACCTTTATAGTGTCTTAGCTTCAGTTTGTTTGATTAATGTCACGTCAGTCAAATACATTCAAGTTGAAAGACCAATAATTACTATCCAAAACAAACATTTATCATGCGTTCACTCGGACACGTATAAAGCGCTGCAATTTATATATCTATCGGATATATTTTGCATGTTTTTGTGCAGCATTTTGCGACCAAAATAGCTGTTCGATATGTATTAAAAAGTGCGTTCATTGATCCAAGTACGAAATCAAATGAAATAATTTTCCTTTAATATATAAAACAATTTATTCAACTATATAGATTGTCCGCACTAAAAAAAAAGTTTACAAGTATGGTTAAGTACATAAATCGTATATTGTTTATATCGTATAAAATCATAAATCTTAAAGATTAGCGTTTAGAAAGTCCATGATTCGTAAAAAATACTCTCTTATCACGATTATTTACAGTTCAAGTTACTCTGCCATTGTCAAACCGTGACAGTCGTATAAAAATGTAGGTACCATTTCAAATGGCACAAAATATTAAATCACTTTCTTGGCACCTTTTAAAATGCAACTTCTAATCATGTCAATTTTTTTTTCCTTTTGTTTTTATTGTCATGTTTAATGTTACAATTACTCGACAGTCACGGACTTGGCAAGGTTTCGCGGACAATCAATGTTGCATCCTCGAAGCACAGCGATGTGGAATGATAGTAGTTGCATAGGAATGACAGTGAGAATGCCTTGCAGACAGTCGACAGTCTTCGGTACCTCGAGGGTACGAGCGGTGAACGATTTGGTTTCCTTATCACCTTCCTCACAGATCACAATAGGTTTGCCGTCGCGAGCAGTCACTTGTTGCAGTGCATTCATACATTTCTAAAAGTACAATGAAAAAATATTAATCAAGTTGATCACAATTATGCCTATTGCGCTGTTAATTTTTAATTGGAAACTTTTTCCGAACACATACAATGTAAACTGGATCTCTCATCACAATCATAATCACTGGCATGGAATCGTCAACTAGAGCCAAAGGTCCATGTTTCAATTCTCCAGCCATAATTCCTTCACTGTGCATATAAGTCAACTCTTTCACTTTCTACAAAATGAAACAAATAATCAATTCAAATTCATATCAATCAAACAATTTTACTTTTGATTAATATTATAAGATCTTACCAATGCTCCTTCCATACATGTTGCGAAATTATATCCCCTTCCCATAATAAGAAGAGATTTGTGCTGGTACAAAGATTCAGCCAATTCCTTGACTTTGTCATCTAACTTTAAAACTTGCTTTATTTGCTTGTCCAAATTCTTCAGTCCTTCGATAATCTGAAACGAGTACAAAATTAGATCTTCAGTATCCATTGAAATTGCAATACTAAATGCAAATGTTGCGACAAATTTGTGTGTGTTCGTTATAAATAAGTACCTCCAAACGGCGCGATCTCAAAGAGATCCTGTCCTCGCTCATTACCAAAGCGAACATGACGAGGGAAATGAACTGAGACGTATAAGCTTTGGTGCTGGCAACGCCGATTTCTGGACCAGCGTTAATGTGCACACCGCAATGGGATTCACGACAGATGCTGCTGCCCACCGTGTTTGTAATTCCCACGATCAAAGCACCTCGACCTTTGCAGTATCTCAATGCCATCAAAGTATCAGCAGTTTCGCCTGCGGAATTCAATATCACAGGATTAGACGCAAGTTAATATCTTGCAAGTAATCTTGCAACTGATATGTTTTAATTAACTATTCATTAATTCGTTAGACAAAGTCTGGTATAAAAGAAAACTGCTCAATTACTTTTTTTAATTTGAAATAATTATATAATGTTTAAAATTAGACAAATCAATTGTTTTAATTAATCAATTCATTTATTTAGATCTATTTTTTACCGGACTGCGAGATGAAGAAACAAACGTCGTCCCTGAAAACAGGAGTGTTTCTGTCTAAAAAGTCAGAAGCCAGTTCAACCATAACAGGCAGTTCAGTCAATTCTTCTAAAAGTTGTCTCGTAGCTACAGCTGAATGATAACTGGTGCCACAACCAATAAGCATCAATCTCCTACACCTTTTAATCTCAGGAATGTAATCCTACAATAAAAATAATAATCTTGGTTAATGTTTCCGTTAAATACGAAGCTGCAGACTTTCACAGAGAGAAAATCTCACGAATCTTTTCACCTTAATTCCGCCCAAGGTGACCGAATTATCCTGGAAATTAAGACGCCCTCTCATGGTGTTTACCACAGACTCGGGCTGTTCAAAAATTTCCTTCTGCATGAAATATTCATAATTTCCTTTCATAATCTGTTGAATTTCCATCTTCAAAGTAGTGATCTCACGAGCATGAACATCGTCCATGGTTTTCTTTAAGCGGTGAATGCTCAGAGCACCCTCTTTGACTGCGGCAACATCGTCGTCCTAGAAGTCATCAAAATTAATTAATTTCTGAAACTTGAAACTTGAATTCAAAAATATTTATTTTAATGAATTAAAAGAAAAACATTTACCTCCAAGAAAATTACACGGTTGGTGTGTTCAATCACAGCACTCGCGTCAGATGCAAAGAAATATTCCACCTCTTTATCTTCGAGCGGTTGAAACTCAGATGTACTGTCGTTTCTTGGCATAGCTGGATATTCCCCATTGCGAGCATATGGGCGATGCTCTGCAAACAAATTTAAGTTATTGTTTAATTATCAGATTGTTTCCGCCTGTTTCGACTGTCAATTTACTTATTCAGCTCACTTTACTGTTCGCTGATGAGAGGTGTTTTTTATTACCCAAAAATAAATACTGACTATAGATATTGCATATGAAAATAGTTACAATGAGAATGGCCATTGCCAATATTTCGTTTGACTTTATGATTCTGTAAAGAAACCAAACGAACAATAAAAACAGTGCTTCATGCACCCAACGTTAATTCAAAATATAAAAAACATCGGCAAACCCATTCACTACCCAGTTATGAATTCTTGCTAATGAAAAAATAAACTAATTAAAACACTTATACAATGTTATACAAATCATGAACATAAAATAACAAAACTGATTTATCAATACACTGAAACAAATGTAAAATGACATGGCTTTAAATGTAATTTTTATTATCCAGTCTGATGCAAACAAAATATTTTTTTGTATCATAAAACATATTGAGACCTGCAAATTGTGCGCGATTGTAAAATCAGTGTTAATTATTTTGATGTCGAAAAATTTTGCAGGTTTCAATGGTACCAAAATGTGATACCTTCGATATTAGTAGACCTGTCCCTTTACCACGCTTGTTATGGGCTGGTTGAGATGTCGGACAAAAACGGACATTTAGCAAAGCATATAAAAACACATTGAATAACACGATACCTTGTCCTGCAGATTTTTTTCTTTCCGCACAGGCTGAGGCCATAGAAGATGAAGAGAAAGACGTAGAAAAAAAACATAATTATTTAGCATAACATGACACAGAATGAATAGCATCGCACATTCATAAAATAAACAGTTGACCTTTGAATGCTTAACTTAATTTAACAATTGCAAGCAGTTGGCTCTTAAAAATAAAACATAAGACGGATCTGGATGATGTGTGCTCATATATACAATACAAAGAAACTTTTTGTTTCTACATTTTTACAACACAAAACAAAAAACAGATGTTTGATTATTTGGTTTCGGGACAGAAAGAAAAATGATGACGTTCAAGCAAAAGAATAGAGTAAATGAAATTATGAAAAATAAATAAGACAAGAATAAATTTGTGTATTACGAGGAAATAATGTTTGAATCACTTTGTACCTTTGCATTCGAGTTGATCATCTATACGGGTTAAAATCGGACCAAGCACCAGAAGGAAATCATGCAAAAAACATTTACAGTCATTATTGTTAATATATTAAAAATCTTAATTGTTAGACATAGAAGTTACATGAAAGATTGCCTGCAATGTTATAATGACTTCAATTTTCTGAAAAAATCTAAGTTAAAATTATTTCTTCAATGCATAATTTAACATGAAAGTGGTGCTTCAGTTACAGCTTTTTTTTAAATTTGAAAAACATTTATAATTTCAAACCAGATTAATATTCGATCTATTAATAGCGCATGCGTGTTAAATTTGTTTAGAATGATGTTAGAGGAAAGTAATTCAAGTTTTTTTTCTAACAGGAAGTACGGCTGAAATTATGTCAAATCTCTAATCAATTTCATTCAAATTAGCAGCAAACTTTACAACGCAAAAAAAAATGTATACGAATTTATATTTATCAAAATTCTTTTGAAGTTATCAATTTTACCTTATTGTTATAATCATCCGACCAAGTGAATTTTGTCCCAATAACACAAAACAAACTACCAAAATCAAATATATCACATCGACAATTAACAATTTTTAGTTTTAATACAATTGGCAGAAATTAAAAAAAATATCAGAATTTGTTATATCACAATGATACACATATCGAAATAAAGTATCCGTCAGTTGTAACATTCAATTTTTAACATAATATTACAAAAAAAATCTACTCGGTCAAATTCTTTGCTTTTATTCGACCTCCTTATTATTTTGCGGTCAAATGTTAATTACCTTTGCCATAAAGAATGGGTATGTGATCTGTTGCGAGTCTACGTTTGGTTTTGATACCAACCAATAGAGGCGAACCCCTCCTGGTAGCAACGCACTCGTATGGGAAGTGTTTGCTCTTGAAGCAAAGTGCAAAGGCTCCTTCCTAAAATCATTAATTATTTTCACTATTATTAATTATTTAGAAAAGAATGTTGACTCTGATCTACTGAAAAAAATTTGAAATTGAATCATAAGTCAGTAACAACTAATTAAACTTTTCTGATGAAAATTGCAGTATTAATTTCTGCGGTACAAAAAACTGCTAAGATTAATCAGTGGAGATTTGTTTTATGCTTACAAGTTGTTGAACGACTTGCTCGACAAGTTCACGGAATGAGTAGGTGGGATGCTGGGTCCACAAGTGATGTATCAGCTTAGCAATGACTTCCGTGTCAGTTTCACTTTCAAAAAGATATCCTCTCTGCTCAAGCAGTGTCTTAACTTCCTTATAATTAGTGATGATTCCTGATAATTAATTTTAAAATTGTTATCTTTTGATTATTAGAGTAAAATCTTATCTTTAAGTAATAAATTCATCAATTAGAATGAGCATTAATATGATAAAAAAATTATCATTTAGCATTGTGTACTCAGAATAATTGTTCAATATTTATTGTACCATTATGGACAACAACAAAACTATGGTGGTTGTCAGATCGTTGAGGATGAGCATTCAGTGCAGATGGTGGACCGTGAGTGGCCCATCTTGTATGCGCAATCCCTACATGACTGTCAGTTTTTGCATCAAACGAATCATTCAATTCTAAAAATGAAATATAAACGGCTGTTAAACACGCAACAATCAATAAGTTTCGTAATATTATTATTATTATTTGACATTTCAATTTTTACGTTGAAAAATTTCGTCCTCCAGGGCCTTGACTTTTCCTTGCGTTTTGATTACAGAGATATCCCTCCCGTCAATAGAGTCGAGTGCAACGCCTGGAAAAAAATGTTTATATTGAGTGAGATTCCAAATGCAAATATCTTGTTTGTATATTGAATTCAGGATTTATTTTTTTGTTTTCTGCAGAAATATGTGACAAAACAAGAAGCAAGAATTCGCAGGATCAGATTTCTTAAGAGACTTTAGAAGGTAGGCACAAAAATGTTATCACTGGAACGGTATAATTGAGTCGTTTATTTATCGACATGTTTTGATATTTTCAGAGTTTGATTGTATTTTCGCCAGGATATATGCTAATTTTAGTACCTGCAGAATCATATCCTCGGTATTCCAATCGTTTCAGACCGCCAACAAGCAGCTCCAAAATTTCCTTCCGACTCTTCGGGGTCAAAAAATTTAAGTATGCAAAAATTCCTGCGAACAAAATTTGAAAATTAGTTTGGAAGCATTTACACTTAACGTTTTTTATTAATTAAAACAAAATTTTTAAAAAACAATAACAATTCAAAATGATAAAAATTGTCAAAATAATATACTATTAAAAATCGAAGTAGTCTAATTTTTGTAAACTGCCCGATTATTAACATTTTTTTGACAAATATTTACTTTCAAATAGAAATTGTGAAAAAAAACGTTCATGTCAATGGGAGATAAAAAATTTATGACTGGACATCTCGCTTTCAATGGAATATTTTTGTCTATTTTGTTCAACTTTTTCTTAGATTTTAGAGAAAAAAAGAGATCAGAAAATTAAATCGACGATCCCAAGTTAAAAGTCCGCCGTGCCTACGCGCACTCTCGCCCAGTTGTCGAACTTTCACTTATATTGAATTATATTGAATTTATAAGAAACCAAATGTCAGAATTTCATCAGCCTGGAACGCCGACAATCTTTAGCATTTGATTTCATTAGTACAGGTCTATTCATTTATCATGAACAAAATACTTCCTAATAGTGGGAGGTATTTTTTTTTTTTTAATTTTTCTGCTCAGTTCAAAAGGTAAGTTCAAAGGCGGGGCTTTTGAACTTACGCAATACCTTTCACAATTTCTTTTCACTAAAAGGCATTTGTTTTCAATCGGCCGTACTCCAGCCCAGGTATACTTTTCTCGCAAAAAAATATCCGCTTCATTAATCGTTTAGTCAAATGCGGAAGTACAAGCTTCAGTTTAAAATACCAAAGTCAAGCTAATGATACTTTTATCAGTAGTAATTGATCACTATCTTTCAATTGAAAAATAAAAAATCCAAATCCGTTGTAATTTCAGGATCTACTTCTAGGAAGAGATAAGCTTCTACGTTCATTGATAAAATAATAACTACTGATGATAAAAATTATTTGATTATCAGTAAGCTATAATAATTAGAACAAACAAATTTGATCAGAAAAAAAAAAGATTCAACAAAATTCTCTTTCTCAAATTTCAATTCAATAATGAAAAATGTAGAGCTGGATTATAATCTTTAAAAAACAAAAAGAACATTTCAAAGTGTGCAAAATCCACCAAGGTTTCACCGGCATATGTTTCGTTCTAAAACTACGTGCAGAATCTCTGTATCCAGATATTCAATATGGAAAGTAACATTTTTTTCTCAGATGCAAAGCTACGGTTCTAGATACATAACTGGTTCTTTATTATAAGCTAGAATAAACCCCTCGTAACATTTTCGAATTACTTTTCTTCACCTTTCCTTTCAGATGATCATTCACAAATTTTTTTATGTTCATACAATTTTCACGTTCCCATGCCATAAATTATTTATTTGAAGTATGATTGACCTTATATAAATATCAATTCTCGAAACTACTTATCTTATTAGAAATTAATTTTGTTATTTCATATGCATTTTTTATTTATTGGGGTCGTTCAGAAATGACGTAATGCTCTTTAGGGAGGTTCACTTAAACTTGGCCGAATGTGACATGGGGGAGTGTGTGAACTTAAAAATGCGACATTTATATTAAAATTTTGTAAGAATTAATGTTATAAACAAACGAAAATGTCTGAAATTTAAAATGCATCTGAGGATGAGAAGAATTCCTATAAATTTAATTTATTTTGTCCAATATTTTTGTTCATTCATTACCAACAAGAGAGTAAATAATTTAAACATTGACCGTTACGTAATTTATGGACTTAATAAATTACTGTTTATACAAAATATTTTAAGCTGTCATTTTTGTGATATTTGTTTAACTTATCAGTTTTCAATTAAAAATCATAATTATCTTCAATTCATTATTAAATATTTGGATATAACCAAGATGCAAAATATAATTGTTGAATTTATTAATTAGTCCAAACTAAAAACATTGATGCCAATTTCAATTTGATGAAAATGCAATAATCATTTTCAATATTTAAATTTGTTTATTGTTGAATGTACGTTTATTATGACCAATTAGATTGACACCTGGTCTAAATTTCATTAGCAACATTTCTATTACCATTATCGGTGTTTTGAAATAATTTTTAATAATGAAAAGTGTACATCCACAGTTGAATAATAATGTTATTCGTAAATGTAACGAAATGAAAAAGTGGAATAGATTAAATTTTCAGTAACGTTTGTAATTGGGGCAAAAACAAAAACACTTTGAGTGCAAAACGAAAACAAAAGGTCTGAGATTGAAATTAAGACGTTCGGAATCGAGTTTGCATTTTGACCTGTGAAAGTGGATTTGGGTGAAAGCAAAACGGCGAGCGGCACGTCGATAAAATTCACCGTGCTTGTTTAATAATTCAACCGTACGCTGATCGGTCGTCACAAGAATTTGCAAACTGGCAGCTGTCAAATTCTGGCGCTGCACATCAATACTCACCGCACATGTTTCCGGGATGTAGGCACAGCGACTGAAGCAAGTTTGTTGTCTAGGCGGGTGAGGATGCGACGTGTGCCGGCAGGGGCGTAACAAGTTTCTGAATCACGGACAAGCGCGTGCGCCGCTTTTATGATCCGCGCGCTGCTGCCACGGTGAGCGGCCTCCCGTCTCCCAAAACAACTCTCCGATCGCCCTTTATTTTTACGCATTGTTCTATCGGTCAAGGGGTCCACAATTTGACAATTCGTTTTACGCTTTTATTCGAACCCCTTCTGATATGCAAATTTGTTCAACAATTTGTTCAATTTTTTAGTATTTTGTAAGACCAATTTTTGACACTTGACTATAGCGCCATCTGTGCGGCTAAAGGTCATTGTTACTGGAAATATTATTGAATTTAAAATTGTATCGTCTCTGTTATTAATTATTTGTTGCTCTTAATTTTTGATAATTAATTGGCGGCTCGAAATAGTGACAGATAAACTAACTCTTGTAAGACAAATTTGTTGTCAACAATATATTTGATTATCAGAAATTAAAAGCAGTGCAAAAATGAATTGGAAATATTTAATTTAGTTTGAGAAAAGTGAAAAGTTTTCGAACCATTTTGCTGACCTACATAATTAAGAAAAATCATGATTTTTTCTAATTCGATACGAAGGGTTTGTTATTAAAAATTTCCCTGTTTGAAACAAGTTTTCAAACATCAGTTCCATTCGTTTAATCGAACCGGGCCGAAGAATGCCGAAGTCAGTGATGTGGAGACACATCATCGGTCAGCCACAGTCAGTCAACTTCCGTTGACGCTGCAAATGGAAAATTCAACTTTATTCAACTTCGTTATCAACACAGGCTTTTTCCATTCTTGATCAAAATCTAATTCATCCTAATAATAAAAAAATCACGCTATGATAAAAAATTGTTTATATTTTTTTTCCTCTTAGCATGAGGATGACAATAAGATTCAATAATGAGTTCCACTTTTTTTTCATTTAGAGAAAAAAAGAAAGTTGCCTCTGTGAAAAACAAAGTCGATTTTTTTATCTGACGAACAAAAAATTTTCCAAATTGACAAGTTTACTTTCTAAAATTACATAAAAAGAGATTTGATGTTATGTTTTGAACACTCTTTGACGTAACATATGAAATATCGTACGACAGTTAATTTAGAGGATCCAAATCAAAACGAATATCAAAATCAAAGACCGTACGAAACTTTGTGAAATTGGCTATAAAATTTGTGAGAACGAAAAAGTAAACTTCAAGTAAAATGTTATTTACTTGAATACAAAAAATCATAAAACTTACAATCAGCTAAAAAAATGAAAATTGTTTTCATAAATTTGGTTTAATTCATTTTTATTGCTTTAGAAAATATATTTACAGGTCCTTCACGATCGGTTTGTTTTTTTTTTTTCTTGAAACACGATTTCTTAGCTCTATTTCGAGTATTAAATATAAGGATTATCAGTGTCTTACCGGGCCTAAAACTGTTCAGTTAATGATTTTCCCATATCAAACAATTTATAAGTATATTTGTTTTTACAGCAGGATGGCATTAGGAGTTGAGCAGAACCTGGTGGAAAAAATCGACCAATAAACTTTGAACTTGCACTTAATAATCATCAACGTTAACAAAATTGCACACCCAACTGAGAGACATCGCGATTTGATTAACATTTTTTTCTCACCAGGATGTGAAAAGGTTTTTATAAAATCTTTCCTAGCATTATCAATAATTCACATCACAATCAAACAAATACTTACAAGCGAGTTTTGTGCTCCAATTTTATACACATTATTTTTCAATTATCATTTACGTTAACGCTTAATTTTATAGGTACAATTTGGTTCAACGCATAAAACAAAAAAAAAGGAATAAATAAATAGATCTATAAAAAATCAACTTAAAAAAACTGAGCGGGATAGAAAATGCTTTTTGTAAAAAGTGAGAAATAAAAAGTCAAAATCATAAGTGGTTGATATATAAAAAATTTTTAATTCGTAGAGTAGTAGCTCGTCTGTTGGTATATTGAAACAGAATCGGCTAATAACGACTTCATAATAAAGAAAAGAGAAGGAGAAAGAAACAGAAGAGGAAACACTTCGGTAACATTACTAATATTAAATAACAAATGATAAAAAAAATTCTTTGCTCGAAGAAACTTGTCTGCACCAGTACTCTTTTATAATTAAAATAATAAATTATTTACATAAACACGGCGCGTTTGATCAATTGGAATCAAAAGCAAACCTCGTTACGATTTTTTATTTGACAAAAGTTTGCGTGATTGTCGTATCTCAGCCAACCTCTAAGCCCTACCTATGTGATTCTTTTGTAATTGATAATCATTTATGTAATAATATTCAATAACATATATATTTCATCTGTGGGCTTGTTCGCTCAACTATTTGCTTGACAAGTCGATCGAAATAAAACTCGCGATCGCAATAGCAACGCAGGAACACCTTCGATTTGACACATCGAACGGCTATTTTCTTTTCTTAAATACAGAACTTATGGTCTTCGAATCAAATATAAGAAATCTGCTAAATAATGACGCAATAAATAATGATAGAAAATGTTGGGAAGAATGTAGATGAACAATACATAATACGCTGTTTTGTACAAAGCTAATATTTCTTGCGACGAGACATTTGTGATTTTCATTTTTTTATATTAAATTAGTTATTTATAAATATGCATACATACAGATCACACATCTTTAATTGTATGTACATATATTTATATATACTTTCACACAACCTTGATATTTGTTACCTAAAATTGAGCAGGACTGTGATTCGTATGATTTTGTAAAATTGCGAACAAGTATTTTTGTATATAAAAAAAATGAGTTGATTTCTAATATTGCTGGATACATTGTTCGAAATTTTATCAATCAGACAACAGTTCTGCTCAATCGTAATTAATTGCATCTTATACTCGCGCTTTTCTAAGCTACTAAATCCCTCCGTATAAAAATAACATGCAATGGCGAAGTCAATCGACATTGCTTTGTACATTCGCCCGTGCTCCAATGAAACAAAGTGAAGATTCTCAAACGAAGCCAGGAAAAATGGTCACTGCAAAACAGTCCGATCTCTTTTTGGTATTCGTTTCATTTTCCAACTTTCAAGCCCGCACGTTAACTTAACAAATGATTTTTTTTTCATACTGAATACTGAAATCGGCGCTCTTGTCACTGGCCAGTTTGATTTTGTTTCATTTCGTTTGTCCTCGCTCCTGAGTACAAATATCACGATTTGATTCACTCCAAACTCGCACGCTCTCACTCTCATTCTATCTCTCCATCACACACGGAATATTAGAAGCTTCAACTGTATTCCAATTTTTCGTCAAGATGAGAGCCTAAGGGTTCGCTTAGGGATTGTTTGCGATTAAGTACTTAAAGTAGTTAGAATATGATTGAATCTCCACTAAGATCTGCTTTTGACTTAAATTCAATAATCAAATAACGCGAATTGGTTTTGTGACTAAAATAATACTTTGTACAAAGATCGGCAATTGATCAGACGATCGAGTAACAAAAAGTCAATCGTCCAATCAATGATCCGACTATAATTTGTTGGGATCCAACTAATTCAAGTGCAACCAATCCTTTCTATCAATAAATTAATTTTGTTTCAATAAAAATAAAATGTTTCCCATAATTTTAATCGGATTTGTTGGCACGCACGTTAGATCCACTCAAAAATTGGAACACAGTGTAAACGATCCTAAGCATCGTTGCTGCAAAAGTGCATATTGCAATAGAATTAAACTGCCCGTTCTAATCAACTGTGAGAGATTAAATGAACGAATGCTATCGCTAAACTATCGCTATGTACAATATAATGTATGATATTTATATTATTTATGTATAATTTATCTTAAACATCGATAAAGAAAATTAACTGCATCGTGCTATTTGTGCGCACATAACAATCGCTGAACAGAAATGAAATTTTGCGCGCGCAGTAATCTATTTACATGATGATACTATAGATTTCGAAATTGTCTCTACATAAATGCTCTCCTAAATTTTATTTCAGAATAGTTTGCCTATTTTGATTACTCATTTTTTTAATTTTTTTAATACTTAAAAAGAAAAGACCTCTTAATCGTTTCAATTCGTTTTATCTTTTTTCAATTATAAAAGAGATTTTTTAATCGCTGGTTACAGCAGTTAGACCCTGTTTATGATTTTAGTTTCTTCTATTTAATCGGTTCAAGGATCATCATTGTCCAAGCTGTCAAAATGATATTAGACGATCTAATGCAAGAACAAAGACGCAAAAGAAGAATCAATTTTCAATTACGCGACTTGACCAAAGTTTAAAATCCACTTAACAAATAAACGAGTGGAAAGACTAGCTCTTCATTTTTTCAATTTTTTTTCATGAATCACATATAAATGCTAAGAGCGCATGAGAAAAAAAGTTTTACAGTTAAAGTTAAGAAATCTTACAGCGAGATAGGTCGACTAGATTACAAGATTTTCATATATCTTATTTTGCAAAAGATTCAAGTATGTCAACAAATTAGTTGCCTTTAAAATGTTGTGTTTAGAATTTATAAATACAAATCGAAACCGACATTCGAAAAAAATGTTTTCATTTGTTCTTTTGACGTTCTTGCCTTCAAGTTCTTTCTGAAAAAACTGAATAACAAAGTAGACAAACAATATTGAAACGACAATAAGTGAGAATGAAAAGTGGAAGAAGTCAACTTTGTCGCTCATATAAAACATCAATTGAAAAAAATGGGGAAGTTACATTTAACAAGAAAAGAGAAACGAATTGGTATTCGAAATCTATGGCACATGCTTTGATCGATGAACCCGAGGACGATCTCGTGCAGTTGCGGCGCAGGTCGACAGGCGGCGCTCCCGTTTGTGTTTGAATATCGTCCGAGTGACGTTTACTTAGCGCGGTATTTCATCCACGTTGACGACATTCGTCCAGTCGGCACCATCCTGGTCGCCATCAGCGACTTCGGACAAGTCGTCGTCCGCGCCTAGAAACAAATCAAATCGGATTTGTCCTCTCCCGACATCTTTCGCGAGACTTAAGATATCGTTATGCCTGAGAAACTTACAATGCTCCTCTTCGGAAGAGCTGTCGTCCTCCTCTTCCGTGGAAGTAGGAGTTTCGTCAGATTCGGAACTACGCTCCTCGTAATCTTCTTCGTTCATATAAAACTCTGCACCGGGGAAAATATACTTTCCTGGTTGGAACTCGTAATACGATTTTGCTGTAAATTAAATAGATTTCAGTTTATAACTGAACAAAAGAAAAAAGGCCAAAATCAGAACATAAAAAGTTGTACAAAAATCTTTACCAGGTAACCTAGCTGAAAGACTTGCTCTCTTGAATTGCCAACAATTCCTCTCCATAAGTCGGGTTTCCTCAACTTTGTGACCTTGCTGGACTTCGTTGCCGTTGATGCGTTTCTCCGTCTCGCTGTTATCAAATGACAACTCATTGACACTAGTTGGGATGTTGTCGTCTAGCTTCGGTACCACATGACACTCATCCGAACTCTTCTCGTCCGCGCTGCTCCCGTAGTTTCGTCTTTTTGGACTGCTTTCGACACTGCAATCGCTTAGTCGTCGCTTAGGACTCTCATTCAGAGCTCCAAAGCCATTCGACGTATCTGTGTGATTACTTGTGTGAAGAGGCGACACACTCGAGGACTCGGATTCACATTGCATCCGGTCCTGACTTTCGGTTTCAGGTTTTTGTGTCGAGAGAGCGCGCATGTCTACGCTATCAAGTGTGTCCGAAACATTGTTAGACTCTTGGCTTTGCTCCCAAGTGTCATCCGGTGTGATTTGAGAAGGAAGAAGTGATTTTGCCTGGGTGAGCATTTCCGATGAACAGATCACTTCTTTGAACTCTTCGTCTTCTAACCTAATTAGAATTACATCGAAACAAAAGTATTAGAATTGTGAACAAAAATTGTGAGACTTTAATGAAAGAGAGTCTAGATTGAGACTGCGCAAGATGTAATTTTAAGGTGATTTTGAAAAGAAAAGAAAAAACCAATGTAGCTTACATGTGGCAAAGTTGATTGATGATAACATCGCCGTCCCCTAAAAGTTCGACATCAAATTTGAGGTGTGGCAGTGACTCGCGGTTGATGAGAATCTGCGGAACGCTGGGTGGAAGGGATGAGGGGATAAGAGCAACCGGACGCACCTTGAGCGACGAGCCAATCACAATCAAAAGATCGCAATCATCTTTGTCTTTGCCCATCGCTTCATGGAACGCATTTGGGAGGCCCTCGCCGAAAAATACTATGTCTGGTTTCATAATACCATGAGATACTAAATCTGAAAAATCAAATCATAAAAATGTACAATTATAATACCAATTATAAACATTGTGTAAAGTTACAGTGAACGTCTACTGATGCGAAAAATTGCGTTTGCATAAGTTGAGTAATTAAAAACGTAATATCAAACAAAAATGATTTTAGTTAATTTTGTTGTTTATTTTCCTACCCATTCTTTTTCACTATAATGACTTACCTTTGTAATGCTCGTCTGGATTGAACCCATTTGCAAGTGGAGAGTCAACACTACACTTGGGACAAAGTGGGATTCGTTGTGCGAAAATGTTTTCTCTGATATCATCGGCTTTTACTTGGTGTTTACATCTCGTGCAGGTAGCAGTCGCAAAGGAACCTAAAATGTACATTTTGCAAAATTAATTTTTCCATCTATTATATAAAAGTAAGCACAATTGTTTGCATCAATGAAAAATTACCATGACATTCAATAACGTTCTCAATCCCAGCAACTTGTTCCAAAGTGTCAATGTTTTGTGAATAGTTGCGAAGAAGCTTTTTCTGTTTCTCTAACGCTTTAATAAACCTGTGACAAGGACTTGGTCGGAATTGGCCTGGGTAAATTTCTCGTGCAAATTTGAAGAAAGGTCTAGGATCTTGTGCGAAGTAACCAATGTCAAACATGGCCTGAACAACGAGAGAGAACAAAATTAGAAAAACATTCATCATTTGTGTTCAATATTAAAATAATAATATTTTTTTGTTTACTTTTGAAATTGGAATTAAATTTAGTTACCTGTGGATCAGGTAAGTCTGGGAAGTCTTGAGCCAGTCGCCTATAAATGCCATCCCTGCTTCGGAAATCAGGAATTCCACAGCTGACACTTATACCAGCTCCAGACAAGACGATGATGTTTTTGCTTTCGCGTATCAACCGAGCCACGTCTGAAAGAGTATTGATGTGCTTGAGCTTGTGCCTTCTAGGCGGCTCGTTCATCATCTCCATGATAATCTGCAAATCAAAATCACCGGCAAACTTAAAAAATGTACATTTCAACGTGTTTCAATTTATCATTTTTTTTAATTCTAGGTGAGTAAAAGTTTGATCTTTGAAGTTTAAATATTTAAACAGCTTGATTAGTATTTATTCTTGTGATGTTTACTTTTATCATATGATTTCTAATGGTACTGACCTTCCATAATGTGTACTCATCAACTCCTTGGGGAACTTGATTTGAATCCATGATGATATTGTGGAGATCACGAGGATCGATTCCAGTCAAGATTTGTTTTTGTATCCAAGTGGAAGCGCTCCTCCGATGATGATTCACCTCGTCCTTGCCAGACAACTCTGACAGCCCCGACAGATCGGACAAATTGGAGACAGTTGACGAGACTTCGTCTTTTTCATCTGCTGTGTCCAACCTTCAAGAATAGAAACAAACAATTGTTCTGAATTTCGTACTCCAAGCGGTCTGAATTTCGTTCAATGCGGTCTGATTATTTATTTTTAAAACTTACAAGCATCCGGTGTCGTCGCTAGTTGATTCTGTTCGCGTGGGTGTATTTGAAGAATTTGTATTTTCAATGGAACTTGATCGTGACTTCAAACCATCGCTCATCTCAACGAAACCGCTGTCTGCACTTACAACTTCTATAAAAAGTGAACGAAAACATTAAGTCACCGCATAACAAAAAAGATTTCAAACATTCTATAACTTTTGCAATAATTGAAAAAATAAAAATTAAAAATTAACCTGAAATGTTCAAATTAATTGTCAAAATAAATTGTTCCGATTGAAATCAGCTGAGAGCAAGGTTAAGTTGATGTCAAACCCACGATCCGTCGAAGACTTAACCCAAAAGTGTCGGTAATGTGGGTGTACCGTGAAAAGGGTGCCGACCTAGTAACACGGACTCATCTCTGAGACAAAAAAACCTAAGAAAGTTCGGATCGGCGGAGTTCCCGCGTAAAATTGTTGAAATGTCAATCGGATCGATTTGTTTGTTGCGACTTGTGCCATCTGTGCGGGAATTCGGGTGTCGGGCTGTCAGTCGATGACCCTCGCGACAATTCCCGCGTATTCTTCCCGCCGAAAAAAGCCGACTAGATTGTTCGAAAATGTTGAGAATTAGCCGGATAAATCAATAGAAATTGCAAAAATGCACCGAATCTAGTTGGTTTTGTGTGAAAAATCGGCCGATTGGACATGATAATCGGTCGTCAAACGTAACGACGCATTTAGGAAAAGTGTCATGGCGGCGATGGTAGAGCCGCCCACGACGCGCTCGTTCCAACGGCCCCAACGCCGTTCGGCAAGCCAAGCGCCGCCATTTTGGATTCGCGCGCGTTATTTCGGCGTTAATTAGAGCAGATTTTGGCGTTCGTACCTTCAAAATCGTGTGCGGGCGAGCGTTCGTTGATGCTGCCGATCCGAAAATCGAGCTCCGAAGCTGGAGATTTGTTCTCGGCTTGCAACTCAACCTTCCGCCTTTTCACTGGTGAGGAATATTCGTCAGGCTCCGCACCCGTCGCCATGTTCCACAGCAATGCCTAGCCGTAGCCGTCTCGTCACTTTGTATACGTCACACGAGACGAAACAGCGCGCACCTCCGCACACGCCAAGCTGCGCATCTATCAAAATAGGTGGGGCTTTCACATTTCCCGCTTCCCACTTCAAATTCTTGTTTTTGTAATCTTCCAACCAAATGTCGCTTTCATTCTAACATCATTTAAAAATTTAGACAATTTGTTTTTATGAAATCAAATATTTCAGACAGTTCTTTAACTTTCAAAAGACCAATTTCACGTTTGGGTTTACAACTTTATCTCAATTGTTAAATATTTTCTTTTGAATTTGTAATATAGATCAATGACCAATGAATAAATTAATGATTCAAAACAAAAACAATTTTAATTTTTTATCGAACCAATTAAAATTTAATTCATTTTGAACATCAACAATTAATGAAAAAACCATAACAAAATATTAATCAAATTTATACTTACAAAATGATTGTGTAAAAAGTAAGAATTAATTGCCTATGAAATGACAACTTGTCGATACAAAAAATGTCGTTTTTCTTTCAAGTAGGACAATAATTTATTTCATTAAATTATGAAAATAAGATATTATGCATTGATATTCTTTTCATTCGACGGTTGAATGCGGCAGGTGATGCTGGTCTGTACTTCATAAGATGCGAGCGAAACGGAGACAGCTGTCAAATCGTTTCCGTTCAAGTTGGAGTGAGATGGTGATACACATCAGAACTGCATAGACCCAACAACAGACAACATTCAAGTGCAGTGCATCCTTCGCTCACCGCCTCAACTTTTTCTACCGTTGAGAAACCGTTTTTATTTTGGATCTACAATCTACAATTAAGTAAAAACATTCAAACTCGAATTTTCAGCTCGATAAATTGCGCGGAAGCGAAGAATCATCGCTGCAATGTTCGATTATTGACGTTTTTGCTCGAATTTGACGGGACAAAGGAAAGTGTTATTGTTGGTATACGCAGGCCGTTGGAGTGAAAAAAGCGTTCCATTTCAATATGATGATCGGTAACAATGTTCAGCACGATGTCAGTTTGGACAAATTTGAACGAGTCAAACTCATCTCAGATAAACGAAAGGATTTGGATGAAATCACAGCGCAGGTAATGATTTAAGGTTATGTTGATGCTTTTCCTATATGACAGATTTCTGTTTATTGTTGTGCTAATTCCAACATATCTGTCGTTTGATTTTTGTTGCAATCTTTTACATTTTTTTTCTCCAATTACTTCTCAGACTATTGTGATTTCCCTATAGTCAATACAGTTTGTTTGAATTTTATTGATCATCGATTGTTTTTATTTGTAACAAAATTTATAAGGTGTCAAAAATTTTAACTGGTCGCTAATTGACAGACATTGACAAATTAAATGAAAGATTATTTTTCAACAACTGTTATTGGAATTCGACTTACAGAATTGATAGATTGAAATAAACCATTGAAACGATCAAATATTGTTTTCGAACAAGCAACAACAATTAATGCAGAGAAATGACCTGTCAGAGATTGCTTAACTCGTACACCTACATTGAAAAAAAAGTTTACACAATTTTTATTGCATTATTGCATTATGCACAATGATTGAAGCAAACTTTTATAATGTTTTTATTATGTATATACTCTTTGGCTGAATTTTAAGGTGATGGTTCTATCGAAAAATTCAAAATTATATTTTTAAAGTAGCAGTTAGTTATAAATCATTAAATTTTTGTATTGCTCTGTATTGTATAATCATCTGATAGAACTTTGAGAATTATTTTATGCAACTGTTGCATAAAAAATGTTTATTTATCAGAAATGCTAATATTGGTTTTAAAATTGATCAACTATATTTTCAGTTACTGCTTACAATATGACCAAATTTGAAGACGATTTGTCATCCACAATTCAAGACATTCAATTTTAAATTTTTCATTAAGTGTATGATTTGTATTTTGCCAATTTGTAAATTAAATATCTTTATTTCTAGAAGTTTGGAAATAGATTTATAAATATATAAATTAATTAAAAATCAGTCAATATCTCATTTCAACGGTCAATAGTTTTTTTGAAAATAAAACATGGATTCTTTTTCAGATTCAAAACGATATTCTACAATGTTTCAAAAGACTCGAGAATGTTTTAAAGACCCGAGAACATCGATTGATGAGACAAGTAGAAGCCGTCCACAGGCAGCAGTTGTCCCTTATACAATCAGATTTGGATGTACTGCCGTCCCTTCCCATGCTGACCGTGAACTTGAACTCGGTCCAGGAAATCGAGCAACAAATACTCGACTTTGGCCGCATTGAGATTAAAGGAAACAATATAGCAGTTAACGATTCCGAGCCATACAAAGTGGTTGAATATCAGGAAGCTCATAAAGACCATATCAACTTTAACAAGTCTCTGCCAAACGAGGACATCGAGGCCCAAAAGAAACGTGATCTTTGCTTGAAAACGCCACTGAAGCTTGATCTAGCTCCTCTCAGACAAAAAACCTCAGATTTAAATAGTACAATAAATATGTCGGTCGTGGCTGAGGAGTCATTTGTTTCTTCAAACGACTCGGATGAAAACGACAGTAGAAATTTGTTTGACGACGAACACTACATTTTGAAGAGGCTCCAAGCTCTGAGTCCAAAGTACAATTCACAGGACCTGACGATGAATAATGAGCACCCCAAACAAATTCAGCAATGGCTGAAACAGATCCTGGTTGAAACTGAAACTGAACCCGCGGTCCAAGACCAGGATCATTTCTGTGAAATTGCTAAATCGCAACTTCCCCTGGAAACGTAAAAAGAATTGATCAGTCTACCTCTGACTGATTCTGCGTCTTTGAAATTTATAAGTTTGAATAGTTTGTAAAACATATTTATCCGTGATTTGATTTTGAGCTTCAATTAATATTTTAGATAGACGCAGAATCTAAAAATGGTTTTTTAAGACGGAATAAACATAAGAGATTTTACCTACGCCGTATGCAGAAAAATAAGTTTTTTTTTTGAGAAATGTATGTTGTGTTAGATTCATTGTCCATTTTGAAATTAATTGTTTTTGGAGTATCTGCATTTCAGAAGCAACTTTATGCTTCTCATATCTCACTTTGTAATTCTACGATGAAACTGTGCTTTCATAAGAAACATTGAATAAGAGTAAACATACAAAAAGAAGACTAAAGTACAAATGCTAAATTTTTTAAATATTTTTAGAAAAGCTTTTTCTCTAAAACCTGTTTCGAAAGAATTGCATACTAACAAACAAAAAGTAAACTAACAAACAAAGAAACAATAATTATAAGTAAAAAAAGTCTGACGTTTCTCATCGCCGAATTGTACAATTTATTCAACAAGATGTTTAACGTAATGAGCTGTGTTGTATAATAAAGAATGTACTTAAAGTTGTGAGTATAGCTATTTTAAACTAGACTTTAAACAAATGGAGACCTAAATGAAGAAAATAAATGAATTGGCTGTAAACCATAAATTTGAAATATATTCTTTATTCCCTCTTTCAATAAACATGATTGTATTGATCCTACTGTCATCAATTCTTGCTCTTATCCTACATATTCGTACTTCATCTTAAACTTTTTTTTTTAGTCCCTGACACATAAGAATAAACTTTTCAAGTTATTTTTTGGGCTGGTTCATTTACCATTAAAACTAAGTTACAGTGGGATCGTTCATTAGTTAATGTTTCTTTGGTACCTCAAACGATCATGTCAAATGAATCTAACAAATTTGAGGTATTGTCGATAGGTGTGCTCTTAAAGTTTATAACAGAGATGAAAATCGATGAATGTACAAGCGAAGGAATTGAAGTATTGAAAATATGTATTCGCATTGGAAAGTCTTTTAGAAAACTGTCGTAGTATTTGGTACGTTTTTCTTACATAGAAGACTCGGACTGAATTAAATACAAGAACTATAGATCATAGTTGGTGGTTCCAAAACGACTATAAAATTTTCCAAAGTTTAAACGTTCAAAAATTTGAATAGATTTTTTTATTCGCGAGAACCAAGTTTAAATTCTGTAACGATACTTTGTATCGTAAAAGTTTGTCAGTTTCCTCCTTCCAATAATAGAAAAAAGAAACTGTTATCAGTCGTTAATTGCATGTTTCTTTTTATTAATTTTTTTGTTACCCCAATACAATCACGTCATTTACTTTTTTTTTTTCACTGAAATAATTTCAATGCATCTGTTTTCTTAGCGCGAATTTTACTAACTTTAGTCTCACTTAATTGAAACAAGTCGTACAATTGGAAAACCCACAGCGCCATCTCGTGTAGCATCACCAACTACTAGCAAAGCAAATTTGTATTTGTTTTCAGATCATAAAAAGATCTCGTTAAGACAAGGTCGTAAAGAAGGTTAACATTAGAAAAAGTTAACCGCTGATCACATCACTATTGATAGACAATTTTTGTGGCTGGCGCCATCTGCTTTCTCTTTCAAATTGGACCAGCAGGTGGCGCACAATTCTTACACTCTATTTGTAAACAACAAATATATACAAGTGGCGGAAAATCAAATATTTGCAACGCCACTTGATTTTAAGAATTAGACGAGGAACTTATCAAATCAGTAACGGATAATCCTAAACAAACTTCAATAACCATTCTGAATGTTCAATTCGTAATTAGCCTTTCAATTCCATATTTAAAATTCTCGTTGACTTATGTTTTTAATAACAGAACCATTTTGGGCATTTTAAATATCTTATGATTTATAGAAAAAAATAATGCTTTTACGTTATTATTACAATCTGTCGCATAAGAAAATAAAAAATAAAATAAAATAATGACAAAGTGCAGTTGCTCTGCAAATGATTGTTAATATTCATTTACGTTCTTTGGACACTCAATGATGACTTGGTTTCACTTATATTTACAGGTATCACTGTGGTGAATGGACTCGAAGACGGTAAAGACAAAGATATTTGGTCGAGTGTTACGCATTAAAACTAAGAAGCAGTTCGGGTCATAATAAAGAATAAACAAAATTGTTTGCTAAAGCTGACGGTAGAACGAGCGTCTCACTGTTAATCCATCATTTAAACGTAACCTGGTAGAAGACCCAGTCTTCAAAGAAGGATGGAACAAATGCAGAATCCTTTGCAAATTTCACTGGACAGGACAGCTGTCCTAGCACCTCCTCAAACATTTTCAGCGATTCGGGACAGGAAGCCCCATTGCCCTAAAATCAAGACAAAATTTGTATTTGCACATGTTTAAAAACTTTTAAATCTCAAATCTTGGAGTATAAAATAGATGTCTTACATGGGTCATGTATTTGCCATCGGGTTTGAGCACTTTGAATGACGTGTTCAAGATGAGCTTGATGAAGTCCCAGGCGTCGTCATGGGATGACGTGCTGATCGGAATGTCAGTGAGATCGCCGAAAACATAATCAAATTGGCGGCCTTCCTCTATCATGTGGGTCAATGTCTTGACGCAATCGCCGACAATAATCTATATCAACCAGGGTAAGTATAATTATAAATACTTTGTTCGTATGTGATCGTACAATTTTATCCGTAGACAAATAAGTATCGAACAGAAAGTTCAGTGACTTGTGTTACATCAGTACTCTGGTCGGAAATTACCTCATAATTGTCGGACTTCCTCTTATCTAGACAATCTCCACAAACACTTCTCATGTACTGACTGCAAGCTTTGATCACGATATCATCAATCTACAATAGAAAGAATCAGAATTTTTATATAATTCAAAAAAGCAATAACAATTAGAGTCTTCTTTTAAAAAGTGAAAACAATAATGTACCTCGAGCATGGTCACGTGTTTGGGATTTTCTTTAAGCAATTCCCAGAGAAGTCCTCCATCGCCTCCTCCCAAGATAACAATTTCCTTCCCTTCATAACACTCTTTACCACGTTGCATAAGCGTTTCGGTATAGATGAGATCTGCCTCTGACATATCTGCAATCAGTCCAAGTTTATAGTTTCATTCATTTCGCTGTTGCTCTGAACTTCAACTGGAACAATACTTACTCTGCAGCTCATCGAGCACCAACATATTTCCCAGAGATTTTGAGTGAACGATCTGCACTTTCTGATAAGGCGATCGTGCCTCGAACACCAGCTTGTCGATGTCATATTCCAGCAGTCTTTCGTCTACAAGTATTGGTTGAGATTATCAAATGGTTAGAATTATATGCATGATATAATTCAAAAGGTTAAAAAATCATGCAAAAAAAAGTCACACTGGTGCACTGTTCAAAAACTGTAGCAATTACACACTGGTAAAAAGGTTGTTTTAAGCAATATTGAAAATCCAAATTTTGATAAACTAAGCGAGTTTCAAAAAACAGCTTGGTTTACAAGCGATTGCTATATGAAAGTATGAGATAATCAATCAGCTCGATTTAATCAGACTTTTTTGTTTAGAAGAATTTTTGTTATGAAAATGACAATAGATGGCAACGAACCACTGACATTGATGAAAAATCTAAATTGGCCATGCACGTATATAAGGCGAGCATCTCACGTTAGCACAATGGAAGAGTAAGTGAAAGTGACATAGAAAGAGTACGAAAATCTAATTACGAGAGGAAAGACCTTGACTGTTATGCGCATACATGGCAGCAACACAATTCATTATATCATCCATCTGATCCGATAATCTGCCAGAGTGGCAGTATTTCAAGATAACAATCTTCGTCTCAGACTCAGAATTTTGAACTTTGACTTGCATCACGACTTGATTCTATCATTGTCATAGTCATTCTCAATTTGACTGTCGAGTGTAAGATAATGTGCAAGCTAACTCACCAGCGGTAGGAAAGTATCTCTCATAAAGGCCACCGCGTTTTATGGAAGGAATCGAGTGAGACCGAGTTGCTGTTGTCGCTGCCTGTAACGCCGTCTCCAAGTTTCTCGCCGACTACCATTAGATGTCAAACGAACCAATGAATGAATAGAACAAAACATACGATTCAAATGAAACCTCTAATTGGGATTCTTTGTATTAAATTTCTCTGCAGCTTTACAAGGATTGTTACACATATACTGCGCCATCTACAGGCTATACGACTGAATTAAACAGTGGCGCCGTCTAGTGTTTCCTTTATGAATTAACAATATTAACTATATTTAAGCCAGTTGCTCGAATCCTTGTTAAATTTGAAACATTTCCGATCAAACTGCAACAGTGTTCAATATTTTTATTCAAACAAAAATTTAGAACTATTGTACTTCTGTATCGAAAATTATTTTTTTAATTAAAATCATGGCTCCTCAGCGATTTCCACAAAATACTGTAACAATCCTGTTATACACTCCCAGATAGCTTCTTCTATTTTTTTGTCTTTTATTTTTTTTTATCCAACTTTTCTTTGCGATTGAACTCACCTTATATACTTTGGATGAATGCGTTTAAAATCTACATCACAATGATAAAACTATGAAATGGGTTGAATGAAAGATAGCAAACAAATGTTAACACCGTGGTACCGAAGCGGGTTTGCGAATTAGCTATCTGGGAATATTAATGATTGATTATTTATTGTTATAAAGCCTTGGACTGACTCAGAGTGATTGTATACGTAAATAAAAAATTTTTTATGACAATATACAATCGCGAACTTAAGGGGGAATATACACGAAAATGGCAAGCACCATATTTAAATTGGTGAATGAATTATTGGAAATATACCAATATGAAAAAAGTCTCCCTGTAAATTTTGTTATAAATTTCAACAATGAAATATTTATGAATTCATTTTTTAATCGTAGTCTTTACAGTTGTCATCATGTATTTTCAACATCTACTGAACCGATTTGTTTAAAATTTCATTCTTCTGACAAACTACGCATCCTCCACCAATAAGCAAAGTTTAATTTTTGTTTTAAAACAAAAATTAATGTTTAAGCATTCTGGAACATTCTTTAAATGTTGTTTAAAACATGTTATATTTTGTTATAAACATTGGATGAATTACATTTTTAATAATCCACCTTTGAAATAAGGTGTAAATTTTGCCGTTCTAATAGTATATTTCCCCTTAACTGCAACAGACAAACTTAAACGGTACATCTTCAGATACATCTGATTCATCAAAATAAACAACGAGTTGCAAATAATGAACTTTCACGTGCAATATTTTGGTTTTCCTCTTTGAGAACAAATTTCTTTTCCAAAATGTTCGTTTGTCACTTAAGTACACACATTTTGTCATTGAAAAAAATTTTGTTCGGTAACTCATAACACATCATCTATACAAATTTGTATTTTCAGATAAACATAAGTGCTGGATCTATGGTAGCATTCTTGAGCAAGCTTTGATATATCTAAAAAAAATTCAATCTCAGAGGGTATAATGATAATATCATAGTAATAAATTATGTCATATAAAAAATTGTCAATGAAACTTTTTGTTAGGCGCATGAATATTGAGACTGATGTTATCGATTGAAACAGGAACAATAAAAAACAAAGTTGCGAGATAAAACTCAGGTCCAAAATTAAATATTGGTTACGGGGTAAGAAGTGTCTACCTGAGAGCGTCAGATAGAGATCGTATATGGTTCCTCGCCTTACGGGTGGCAAACGTTTACTGCGCTGGCTGTTTAAAGCCATTGCAATGTCCACTTCTAGGTATCGCCATTGCTACAATGTTTTATAGTTATGCGAACGTTCCCGTGAAAGTATAAAATAAAACAAAAATCTAAAACCTTACTCTAATAATATCTCATTTCAATATAACAATTAATTCATTTCATTATTTCATCTGCGCATTTTATTGATTTCAAATTTGTTATTGTAAATTAGTAACTGTGAAATATTTAGTCGTATAACATTTGTCCAATTCTATTTATGTCTTCAAGCAAAATATTCACACTTACAATGTTCTTTCATTTGCAGAAAGTAAAAAACAAAATTAACAGTCAGGAGATTATCTCACTGTTCTCAGTTGAAATCTACCCCGTTTGAAAATTTCATTGCGATAAAAATCTAAAATTCAATCAATACTGCATTTTGTTGCAAGACCTTTGAAAGTGGCTTGGTTTATTTGGATTCTCCAACGTCCTCTTTAACGTTACTTAAAGTGGATATCACGAAACTTTGCTCATTACATATATATATATATATATATATACAGCTAAAAATTTTCCAACAAAGCACATACTAGCGTTCATTTAAATCTTTTTTTTTTTTCAAACAAAACAATAACAGTTTGCTTTGCATTCAAAAATCAACTTAAAATTGATATTAAACTTATAATCTTAATTGGTTTGAACACAAATTTGAACAATCGTAATTTTTGTCCTTGACTGACAATGAAATTTTGTAACCAATTCAAAATTACAGAAAGCACGAGCTCAACACGTGAACAGTATTGACCAAACAGCCACGAGTTCGCCGGCAAACATGACAAAAATTCGGGGGGTAACAATGTGAAAATCGTCTGTAGCAGCTTTGCTAAATTGTTTTGTCTAAAAATAATCGAGCTACGTTTTATTTACCTCGAAAGATAACAACGCTTCTTCGTCGTCTCGTTTGTAATACTCAATGTTGACGGTAATGAGGCCTTCCGAGTAGCCTCGGACGGTGATCAAGCTGCCCCTGGGGCCGGTGTACAGTACGAGCAAACCGCCATCCACGTTGCATTCAGTCAAAGGTTTCAATCCATCGAAATGCTCGCTCAGCACATTTCCAATCGTTGACTTCAACTTCGAACGCTTGTCGTTGTCCAAAATTGCGTTCGCCGACACGGTGAAGTCCAACAAAACTGTGTGCGCCACCATTTTGACTCAATGATTTGTTGTATTCCTGATTGAACAAAATGAATCATTATTAATTTCTTTGTCTTCTAAAAATTAACTTTTCTAATCATAAAATTGCTTCATCAATAATGCAGTTCTAAATTATGTATCTAGAATGTTGAATTTATTTTGCATGGATTAAAAAATAATGTATAGATAAATTTAAATTGAAACCAAAAATCTGAAACAACTATTAATGCTATTATTCTTTTTGTTTGTATCAATTGTTCAGTTTTTATTTACCTGCACCTTCAAGGTCACTCAATTTGAACAATGCACAAAAGAAATGTCAGCTCCACTGAACAATCTGTTGATCAGCAACAATTTGTTGATAGGTCGAATTAAACAAAGAAAAAAATGAAAAGCAAAGCGTGTGAAAGAAGTTACCCCTCGGAGCTGCGAGCTTTCACTGGCAGCGGCCTTCCATGACACTGAATTTTTCCGCCAGCGAAGTGCAACTTTTGACTATTGATTCGGTTTACCAACCTTGTCACAAGATCTCATTATCAACTCGAAACATCGCGCATCCCAAAATAACCGCGAAATGAAAACTCGCGAACAATCTTCAACTTTTTCATTCATAATGATGCATTATTTGGGAACAAGGATTTCGTACACATGTGCAGCAAACACAAAATCTATACCCCTTTTTTCCTTGTTATTTTCAATTCGACATTATAGCTTGAAGATTGTCTTCAAATTTTCATTTCACCGCAGAGTAAAATTAGAGTCAAATCGATTGGATTCGGAATTTCAGAGGTCAGAGATTGATTATTTAAAAAAAAAGGTCCCCGAGTAGGAATAAAACGCTTTTGGAGGACAAGGGGGAGTGATACGTTGTTTTTGCTCACCTGCCAATGTAACAGCGGGGTTGCGCGCAACGAAAAGTAACTTGAAGGTCAGACGAGTCACGCCGGTAATCAAGGCAATGCAACTAAACGCTGCGAACTAATCAAATCCACAGTTTGGAAATTATCACCGAAGCCAGGTTATCGGGCGCAGCATTTCTGTAGGCACCATGCGTTCTGCGCAGGTAGCGCCACCAACGTTCCCTCCTCAATTCTTGGAAAGCAATAATCTTGTTTGAATGTTGCGTCGTTCGTTGATGTTTATTTCAGAATAAGTATTCGTTGCAACTCGGAATTATTTCATATTAGATGAGATTTCGCAATTATTTGATGCATCAGAACTAATAATAGCTGTTTACATTTTAGTTTTACCTTTTAGAAGCTTTTGGTTTTTTACATTTAGAAAATTATAATACATCCATTTATAGAGTTGATGAAAAATCTATAGAAATGTTTTAATAATAATAAAAAAATATTGTTGGGTAATTTGGAATTGGTCATTTGCTGACCTTGAAAAGTCTATCCTGTCGTTGTAAAAAATTGTTCGTATCGAATTTCAAAGTTTCCGATCAATTACCTCTCATTTAGGCGTAATCGATCAATCTGATAGAATCAGATGGAAAAGCGAAACGAGAGAGAAAAATATATAAGCTGCTCAAAACGGATTGAATTCAATTATCGGCAGAGAGTTGTAGTAGTTAAATTCAGCGAGAGGTAGCGCTTAGAGTATTCTTGAAAATGAAAAAGATTTATATGTATGTTTTTAAAGACCTAACATGATATCTCAATTAGATCAATATTTTTATGGTCAATTTGTAACTATTAATATTTGGATTGAATTAGAACATTATATCCTTGACTAGAGATTAATTAAATTTATATGAAAAACAAAAATACTTTTTTTAATTAAAGAAGTTTAAGAACGTTCAAATCAAATAATTTTGTTGACTATTTCCCAATTTATTTTTATAGTTTATCTCTTCGATTTTTTGAATTTTTAATAGGAAAAAATATTAGAATGGAAAATTTTTTTCACTTTCTGAAAAAGTGTCAATTAAGTTGATTATTTTATTAATATAAAGAGACAGTTAGGCAAATTGTATCACACGAATGAATTTACTGGTGTGTTATGGAATTTAGAATTTTTTTATAAAGATAAAATTGAAGTTAATGTTTTAAGAAATCAAAAGATGATCATGATTTAATCTGTAGATCAAATTCCGGTAGTATCATAATTACCTCAACTGTCCTTGTAGTAATAATTTTTAAATTTAAGTCTATTGGAAATAGTTCTGTAAATACTGATGACAATTTTTTAAACGTTTTACAAACGTGTACAAAAATCAAAACAAAGCATTTTAAAAGGCGTTTGCTAGTATAAAGTATTTTTTTTAATTTGACCATTAATTGGTCGCGCGAATCACCTACATAAGTAGTCGCGTGGCGCCTGGCAGGCGCCAAAGAGACAAATTCGTGTTGTACAAGATTCTGTTTGATTTAAATAGGATTTTTTCAATTAACTTTCATTGTAATATAACACTAACTCTGGTGTATTATTTGTAAAATAATTAATTAAATAACTTGAATATTTAAGTTAATTAAGCAATCATTGAATGAATTGAAATTTATATTTAATGGTCGTTTTATTATAATCTTTTAGATTGGAGAATACACGGAAGGAAAAATGTGAAAATTAAATATTGTAACATTTACATTTTTTAAATATTTGTAGACAAATATTAAGAATGACATTTATTTATAAAATAAAAAGTATTTAATTTTGCAATTAACTTTGCATTACAAGTCTGTATTTAAACTGTCTTAAACGTTTTTTGTGTTCCTCTTCTAATTAATCTTTTCGTAATCAACAAAATTATATGACATTTATTAATTAATTTCTGAAAAATGACATCATCTTGTTTGAGTAATTTATTACACAGTAAAAAATACAACAAATGTTGTAAAAAAATTGCTGTTATCTCTAAATATCAAAAAAGAATAACATCTTGTCTCTACAATATCTTTGACGGTCCAAGATGAGAAGGGTTTGAATTTTTGTTCAAACTCGTTGTCTTCGACCCCGGAGTTTATTTCCGAATCAATTTTGTATGAAGAATCCAAGTGATGGACCATGGGAAGGCGTGAAAAATTGTGATTGCAAGTATAAGCGCATCGTTATTGAGTGTCGCCTAACGAGATCGCGGCTCGATCTAAATAGATCGATCAGTAAATAGATCGAGCCTGCCAACCGACCGTAGCGGGGTGGCGACGGGTATTTGTGGCTAAGGAATTGATTGCTGGCTTTGGCAGAGTTTATCGTGACACCGTTTCTCGTGGCGAGAGTGTCGCTAAGCTCCTGCAGTGTATCAGAGTACACCTAGCCGGCCCGATTTCGCCGCCGATTGCAGTGAGCATCGCTCTCTCTAACTCATTAAACAAAAAATCGTGTACTTTTGCAACCTGACCCCCGCACACCCCTCATAGCAGATCTCTTGCACCCCGCCGAAATCATCCGTCATCCATGTTCAAAATTTTGTTCATTCACCGTCGTCAAAGTTCGATCAACCGGGCCGAGGTCATTGCTGCCCAATTATCCGCGAGCGTTCGGTTGCACAAAATTATCGCCCTTTTCTCGCGCGTTTGATTGACTTTAATTACCCACCAGCTACTTTTCGACTAATGAACCGAAAAGTGGCGACGATCGCTGGCCCGTCGCCAACAACCTATCGCGTTACTTATTTTTGGTCCGCAACTTTGAATTTGATCGCTCGCGTCTGGATTATTAGTGATTAAATGCTGCACGTTGCACTCGCGCTCACCCTCCGATTGGTGGATTTGCGTTTACCAGAGTGTGTGCGCGAAAACTCCGCTTCCGCGTTCGCCCGGCACGCTTTGTACATTTCTCGCGATGTCGTTTGTTTGCATTATTTTGCCGATGGGTGAAAGGTCACGATGCGAGACTGTCTGAACGATACAGTGCTTTTGTGCAAACAGTGGTGACTCTCTTTTTTCTTCCAATTTTTGTTTTAGAAATAATTATAGTTTTTTGTTATTGGTTTCGACCGAGTGATGGTTCGGCAATTACGTAACTTGTCTGTTTGGTGCTTGGATTTGCTCGACGTGGGAGATGTGATTAATTGCCAGCCTCGGTGGTTTTTTTTCTTTTCTTAAAACAAAAAATCTAATCTGAAATGCTGCCCAGTGGTAAATTTTGCAAATTAACACTGTCTGTGTGGCCAGGCAACATCTTTTATTGCCCCCTTAACGATTCAGAGGATGAGTATTAAGATTGTGTGCAAATTTGTTTACAACAAAAGCGAGCTTGAGATCTTCTAATAATTTCCAATTAAACAAGTCCCGCGAGCGACCTGCTCGAAATGTTTAATTCAACTAAAATGATCCTTGAAGATATCGTTGTAAGAAATGCAGCGAAGCGACTGTATAAAATTGTAAATTGTAAGTGTGCATTTTAGATGTAGGATACCATGGCAGTTCTTGACATAAAGTTCACTAAATTCGACAACAGGCCATGGGGCTTTCGTCTGGCGGGAGGAAGTGATTTTCCCCAACCTTTAACTGTTTTGAGAGTAAGTTGCCAGTTTCCGTGATGAAAAAAAAAAAAAAAATGCAAAGTGCGCATGAACCAGTGATGAAAAGAACTTGGCTCGCAACTGAACTGTTCTAAAAGCAACAAATTTTTTAGGTATCAGAAGAAAGTCTTGCAGAATGCATGGGATTAAAGGTTGGAGATGTTATTTTAAAACTCAATGACCAGCCAATTGCTGAATTGACGCATGGACAGGCTCATGAAGCTCTCACTTTGGCTGGCAATAATTTCGTCCTTACAGTTCTAAGGTTCGATTAAAAAATATACTTATTCTCTTTTCCAACGTCTACACTTTGTTCTCAGTCAATGAAAATAATGGAGTCTCAATTTTTATATTTTTTTGTATTAATTGAACTGTTGCATTTAATTAAATAAATTTAAAGAAAAAGTCTGAATGATCATTAAAGGCAGTGTTTTAATGACAAAAAACTCGAATTCTGCACGACACAAAACGGTGTTTGAGAAACTACAACATCTTGGCCAAGATTCAAACACGTGTTTGCTACTGATATAATCATACGGCTGTTATAAAGATTGTATTCTTAATTCACGAATGTCATTGACACAGATTGAATTTGTTCAAATGTACTCAAGGTTCTATGAGAGTATTTTTTTTATTTAATTGCAAAATTGGTATCAATCCTAATAACCCTTTTAAAATGTCACCAATTAATGTATGTTTTTTTTCTTGTTGTTTTCCACTGTAGAGCAGAAGACCTATCTAAACTGCCAAATATTCCTTTGGAGGAGTTAGTACCCTACGCCATTCCCGTAAGTTGACTTAAAAATTATAAAAAAAAAAAAAAAAAAATAAAAAATAGATACATAAAATACATAATCAGACAGTATTAATTAATTTTTTCTTCGAATTTCAAGCTTGAGTCTTTACCACCACTACTACCAGTTGAAGAAAAATTAAAACAAATCGCCACACATAACGGAGACGTTAATGGTACCGAAGATGAAGAAGTCGCAGGAGAAGAAAATGGAGAACTGGGAGATGTGGAACGAGAAGAAGGAAAACCTACCGATGAAAATAGTGTGATCGTTGCTAACAAAGATTTGACTGACGAACAAATAGCTGAACTTATCCTGGAAGAAGAGGAGATTTTAACCGAGAAAGGAACTTTGGGGTGAGTACAAAAAATGTTTGTTTTTTTAGTTACTTTAAACACCAAAAAATTGACTGACCAATGTTAAATAATTTCGCCAGAGTTAATTTCAAAAAGTTGCGTCCTCGTCTGGCCAATTTGAAAGATTCAAAGGTCGTCGAAGCTTTGCAAGATGAGTCCTTGGAGGATTCTCCGGTTATCCAAGAGAGGAAGCGAACCACAACCTTCCTGCAGAAACCGGAACGACCTCCTCTAGCTCCGAAGAAGTCCAAGGAAGAGCCTCCGAGCAACGTGGAACCGTACAGGGTGGTGATCAAAAAGCAGCCCAAGAAGAGCGTGACAGAAAAACTGTTGGAGAAGGGGCTGATCCAGCCGGAGGATGTAAAAGCTTTCGAGTCTCGGTCCGAGGTAAAACCCTTCGCAGAATCCTCAGACGAAACACCAGATAACAGTGATGCAGAGTCCTCTGTGGAAGACTCTTTACAAGTTCCAGAACCTCCCCTTGAAAGCGTCCTTGCAGATTTGGAAGCCCCTAAAATGAGCCTAGGTCGTGAGCTTGAAAATTGTGATGGATTAGACTATTTAGAATTGTGTAAAGTTGTGCAGGAGAATGTAAACGAGTTGGAAAAGATGGTACAGTTGTTGGTGCAGGCCGAGGAACCGCCTGTGGACAAAATCGACGGTTGCCTCGAGTGCCCGCTGGTAGAACGGGTCGCGCCTCGTAGGGGCCGTCCCAGGCAGCGGAACAGAGCGCGATACTTCGATAGATCGTTAGTTTCTCTGTCCAAAGACAGTTGGAATATCTTCGTGGCTGTTGTCACGTCGCGATTCAAATTCCAATTATCCCGAAATCGCGGGGTAAACGATCACGGCAAAAAGAGTGTAGATTCCAGCGAGGCACGCAGGTTGTCTCTCATTCCGTCGGTTCTTTGCAAACAACTCACCGACCAAATTGGTGTCGACTTTACGAAAATTGTAGCCTACGCTTGCGTGCCGATCGTCTCCTGCTGTATGTTGTATTATTATAGCTGAAATCCAAATTGTAACCGACTGTCAATTTGCCTTGGAGTTGTTCAATAAATCTTGATCCCCACCTCTTCGGTCGGGTCGTTAAGATCTTTTTAAGCGTTTTTGTTTTTTGTTTACTTTTAAAACGACACACTTGCGGCACGAGAAACAAAAACATTACATGGCGTCTTGTCGAACGCGACAGCCGCAAACTTGCCGTAAGTAATTCAGTAGCTGTGTAATTATAGTAGTTGATATAATCACGGCGAACGTGCGTGGCAATCACGATGCCAAAGTTGCGGAGAAACACGAGCTGAGGCCTCGACTCCGCGCTCGTTCAGAATCATCATCATCATCTTGTGTGTTCCGTTGATGCCCATTACTGAAGCTTTTACGCGCACACAAATTCAGTCATCACTGAATGGGTTTTCAATAACAGCTCTTACCGGGCTCATTATACGCTTTCAATTTTCAAACACTTGTAATTGATAAAGCTCAGCAAATTGTCGTTTGACGACAAATAACAACTGATTAACGAAATCAGTTGATTGCAAATCTACAGGTTTACAGGGCTGTTATGAAATCTCATGTACATTTGCATCTCACATCTCGCATTTTTAGTAGGTTTTTCTCATCGAGTTGCGAACTGGTAAAATTACTGGCTATGTTCGCAACACTCCCCAATCGTTTGTTATTAGTTCAAAAACAGCGTTGGAATTCAAGTCATGTGAATGGACCAAAATAAAACTGGTCACCAGTTTCGAAATCATTTCAAAATACCCTTTGAAACATTTTTCACACGTTTTTGAAACCTCAATTTTAACCACCTCTCTTTCTAGGTTCATTAAAAACTTTATCGTCCATGATTTAAGAGTTTGGATAGACTATTAATGGTGAATTTTGTTGTGTAGATAAACACACCGGATCTTGGAGTTCAGGACTTAGGATCTCGTCCGCAATCAAAAGCCGAGGTCATTGAAGAGGTTACAATAGCAGAAGTACCAGCAGAAGAACATTCAGACCAGGTTTCAGAGCCACGAGTCGAAGAACCTGCGGAAAACGAGACGAACCAGTCGCAAGACAACGATATGCCATTGCCAACAACCCTACCTACATTCGATAAGGAAAGGGTACAAGAACTAGTCAAAACTGAACTCAATCTTGAAAAACAGCTCGAAAGTGTCCAAAGCCAATTGTCAGCACTCAAGGACCTGCCCAGTGAGATAGAAAAGCGCCTGAGGATTGTTTCCGACCAGCTGCATTTGCTTATGCAACTCAGTGGCGTGCAGACCGGAGTACCAATCAAAGGTGCGAAATGCATTTGACAAATTGTAGTTGAGAAGATTGTTTGTTACGATTGTGAGCATTTAGTAATTACAATTCAAAGAACGTGTTTCAATGAGCTGTGAAATTCTTCGATTCTCTAAGATTGTATTTTTGTTTTTCCTCAATCGTTGAAATTTGTTACAATTTGTTTAAAGATGCGCGACCTTCTTTTTCTTGCAACTTGTCGATACTTTGAGCTTTTTGCTAAAAGTCAACTGAAAAGTTTTGTGAAAACAATTACGTCATTTGAAAATATTATTGATAACATTATTGGAGTGACTTCATTCGGACTGACTCATCGGCATGATAAATTGCTCGTGATCGATTCTTCATATATCTTTTGAAATTATTATCAGATTTCATATGATAGTAAAAAAATATTTTTTTTTCTCGGTCAGAAAAAAGTTTGCTAAAAATAAATGTCTAGGCAATGTTATAAAAAAAGCTCAAACTCAAAATATGCATTGAAAATTATTTTATTATTGAAAACTATTTTTACACAATGCATGAGTAGGATTTGTCATTTCGTCAAAAGAATTTCATGATCGTAGCATGCAACGTTCTTTTCGCTGCTTTAACCATCAGTCATTGTACCATCAACTAAACCAATAAAATGTGGGAATAACAAAAAAAAAGTTTCAAATTGATGTTTTCATTTAATTTATCAGAAATCCAAAATCAAACAGAAAAAACTGAATCGCTCACACATCTTCAGAACGCCATCTCAACAAAAGGTACGGAACGAATTTATGTCGCACAAACATTTCGTGCTTAATAAGATAAATAATGAATTTACTTTAACACAAAAATAAAATGTTGTTTCAAATCATTTGTTTCAATTGTGTTGATTGAGTTACTTTTATATTTATCAGAAGAGCATTGTTCAAACGAAAAAGCAAGTGAGGAAGCGAATCAAAAAACTTGTCAAAAGGCTGAGAGCAACGTAGAGGAGCACCAAGACTCGGAACAGCACCAGGAATCTCAGTCAGAGCTGCAGCCACAGTCTGAGTCTGAGTGGGACGATCCCTCGTTCAGCATGTCGTTCACTGATAACGTGCCTCCAAACACGGAGCCTACGCAGCCGAGCGTGGACTCCGAATTGCAGGAGCTGGAGATCTCAATGCGAAGCGAGGAAGAGGACGGTAAAAGGGTGAAGAAGTACATCGTGTCGTACGAGACCAAGCTTCTGGAGAAAAAGGAGATAAGGACGTCTAGAGATCCTAGTCCTGCGATGTCTCATGGTAATGATTCATTGAATCTTCACAATTTCATTCACAAATATATTCAGCTCTGTTTTATTTGTTAGTTTCACTTTTTATTTGTAACTTTAGTTTTGATTTAACGTTTTTCTAAAATGAAATTAATATATCTCAATTAAATTAATTAACAAGTTGATCTTTGCTATTGAAGAGCGATTAAAGTCACAATAGATAATATCAACATAAAGTAAACGAGGCAATAAATTCTAGGAAGTTTTGAACCTGATCCAAATTTGAAACCACAAGATCAAGTGATACAGGAATTGCAGGTATTAATGAGATGTACAATGTTGCAAACAGGAATGAAATCGATGTGGCCCCGTTCCTGTGGTTATTTATTATATCCTGCACCTCCCAATTTAACGTTATTATGGGACCAATTTTTTGTTCCAACTCGTTAAAAAGATGTAATTGATTAAACCATGACCCGAATCGTCACTATTTGTAAATAATAAAATTGTCCTGAATTATAGTCTTGTAAACAATAACCGTGACATTATTTTTTTGTTAAAAAGTAGTCTCGTAGAGATGTATTCTAATTATGTGATGAACACAAGTTATTTTGTTTGATTCATTTGTAAAATATTGTTTTGTTTCACATGTGTTAAGTCAGTTTAAAACTTTTCAGCACAAGGTGAAAGACAAAAAAAGGTCGAAAGAACTTTGGCCGCAGGCTAGACAACTGGAGCTCACATACGGACGTCGATGGCGGTGTCCGAATGATTTCTTTAATGACGAGATGATCGCCGAGGTTTTGCAAGGCCAGGCCGAAGTTATTCGCGGCAAAGCACTGGGGTAGGATGTCATCATTTTAAAAAAATTCGAAAAGCTGGAAATTAAAAGAAGCAGTAAAATCTCTCGAAATAACACTCATCACTGTTAGGTTTCTGTCAATGACTATGATAAATCGGGCTCCCAGATGATGAATTTTTTATATCCCCGTAACACAAATCTTACGTCGGAAAAGTATAGTGAATTATCGTTAAGCAATGTATTGCTCGTTTCCAAGTGATATTAATAATCGTAGCTTCGAGAATTAGACTGAAATAATATTTTGTTTATTCCGCGCGGTCCTTGACCGGGATGCTGACGAAACTGAAAGTGAGCCACTTGCGCCGTTCGTTTCCGTAACAAAAGTCGAAATTGTCTCAGAGTCACGTAGGGCGTCTGTCAAGGGATGAAGGTTTTTTTTGTCGATCTCATGAATTCTTTTATTCCAAATCATAGTATTCAAACGGTTAAAAAAAACTTTCATTTCATATTACGAAAAAACTATCCCAAATTGTGCAATCTCAAACTAGACAAATTGTCAAATTTCCAATTTCTATTTCAATCATCATTTCTTCCGGGAGATTTTATTGTGGGATAATCACGATTCTACATTGTCTTTTTCTGGTGATTAATTTCAGCACTCGAAACACCAAACATAATACAGTTTTGCAAAGTCATCCATAGTTTTCCAGATCCAGATCACTAACAAACTGATCACGTCATCTATCTACTCATCTCTTTCACCGTGTTTTTCTTTGTTTTGAAATACCCGACTAATGATACCGAATTACGATGGCTGAACATGTAGAGTAAACTTCAAGAAATTCGAGAAAACCGCCCTGCCTAATTATGACCACCTGATGAATTCAAGCGTGTACAAGATGATTCACAACATGGATCGCGAGCCAAAGAAAGGTATCCCTGCCAGGCCGCCGAAAGTCAACGCTGCGGAGGACATCCTCGAGCGTGTGGTCAGTCCATTGATCTTTTCTCATCTTATGAATTCATTTATTTCTTTTTATCTAATGGAAAAAAAGTTTAACAAACAACAAAATAATATGATTTTTTAATTGTCTTTTACAGAATTCCCCAATGGATACATTAGATGACAGGAGTAGCTTCAGAAGCGTCAGTCATTGACGAGAGCACGTTTTTATGAACCTTCCTGGAAAACAACTGGGAGAATTCCGGAACTCTACATCGACTTTTTCTTCTCTCTCTCTTCTTTTCTTTCACGAACCGCTACTTCTACTTTCGACGACTTCTCGCGTATAACAATAAAACGTCCAATTTATGAAATCAAATCTTGATGTTATGTGGTAAACTGATGTTATACTAAAGGATGACAATTTTTGTTAATTTGATTGATTAATAAACGTCGTTAAAAAAAATGAAAAAAAAAAAAACATATCTTTGTATCATCACTGATTTGTTAAACCTATACGAAATGATGCCGACGAATAAATTTGTGAGAGGTAAAAAAGGAACAGAATCGTGGCTGGTTTTTGACTTTCGCCGATGGAGTGTAACGACGATTCATTAAACTAAATAAGGATTAGGAGACTGGTACAAAGCAAAATATCATTGGCAGTACAAAAGGTGATCTAATCCTTGAGTGCACACAATGCGCCGAACGATACTACTCGATACAGAAGTATTCTCGTGTGCCACTTTTCTAATAACAGGCGCTCGAGTATATCGCAGTGACATCGCGCTTTGTCACAACTTTTCACTGGCGCAACTCACGACTGAATTATATATTTTTTCAGAATTAAAACTACGAGAATGCACTGACAAAACGAAATGTCAACAGACTAGAGCGTTCAATATAAATTTTTCATTTCAATTGAATTTCAATCAAACTTTCAACCGTTTAACTAAAATGTTGTTCTAATAAAATTTAGAATTTACATTTGTATGTATCATTTATTTTTTCACTACACTTTATCAGCACGAATTTTTCTTTTTTACTTTTACGCTTATATAACTTGACCGGTAAAAGTTGTGTTTTGTAGTCCATCCTGTAGGTTCTTTTTTTATTCGAAGGATTTTTTTATATGATCAATTTATCCTTAATGATGACTCTGTTGATATTAAAACGTGTTGCGAGGTTTCGCTTCAGTACCGTTTCGAATTCACTTTCATCGATGTCGAAAGTTCGCTCATCGGATTTCGGGGTTCGCCATCAGGATAATTGGGCCGCAGGAAAGTTTCTGCATTCTGTGAGCTTGTGTGGATAAGAGGGCGCGAACTAGTTCGTGAATCATGCTTAGAATGTTTTACATAAATTACTCTTACGTGTCGACGTCACGCCTGTAGCGGACCAACGAATGTGACTCAACCCATGAGGGCCTTCTTTCCAAGTCCGACCTTACTTAAAAACAAAAAAACTACCTTCAGATTTGCTTACATTATAATCCTGAAAAGATGACCAAAGATCTTTTTTATTATTCGTAAAAACAATAAATACATGAATGATCACTACTTAACACTGGATTACTTACACATTTTCCTTGATTTTTGCATAAAAAATATTTTTTATCAACAATGGTAGATTTTTGTTACAGATAATTTTTAAGAATGTTTGTTCAAACTATGTTGCATTTATCATTGTAATTATGATGACGCAATTCAGTTTTTCAACAATCATCCATATCTTATCTCTCGAAACGAAAACAGTTACTTACATTGAAAAATACACATCTCAATTACTATTTTGATTTTATCAAGTTCAGAGTCAACAGAAAAATCACTTTTATTGTTTTTCTTTCTTTTTTCAATTCGTTACTTTTTTTAATCGCCTTGCTTTCAGCTTAATAAATCAATGTCCATTATCAATTTGACAATAGCGGCGCTCATTTTTTTGTTATGTTACAATTTCTAATACAAACCTTTCCCACGCTATCATGAATCGAAATTGCAGATGAAAGTGCGCGCGACATGTCGCCGCGGTGGTCGCGAAATATGAAATCGCGTCATTATTTATAATGTACAAAAAACGTCGTGAAAAAGCTTGGAACACCGAAAGCGGCTTTTAGCGAGGAGTTAGGAAGCAACAATTTCGCCGGCTTTATATTTGTGGCCGCATGTGCGCAGTCACCGTCGGAGCCTGGGCATTGTTTGCATTAGAATTTCCTTTCCTTTTCACATGTAAGATCCCGTGCAGTGAACAACGCTGCCCGCGCACATCGCGAAGGTGATACTCTCACTGGCCTTGTGCCGGGGATTGCCCCGGAGCGCCATCCAAGATCCGCATCCGTGTTACACCGCTCAGCGGAACCGAGTCGTCAGCGCAAGAAAAAATCCAGGTCCCAACTTACTCACCGGAAGTACAACTCATCCCAAAGATGTATACCAAAACACGATACATTTTCAATGTTGATTCATACTTGATTCTCCTGAAATGTAATTTATCTTTTAATTCCTCAATGTTTATGCCTATTTTTTAATGCTTATGTTAATTTTTAATTTGCTTGTAATTGCAAAAAGCAACTTTGGTACTTTTTTTTGCAATTAACATTTTATTTCGATGAGAAGAATTTCAGTGCTTCATTTTTATGGATTGTTTGCCCTTCAATAATGAACGGAGAAATACACGATGATGATTTTACACTCATCTTCTTCGCGGGTATCTTCGTGTGAAATCTCAATGACGTGGATGATATGTTAAGTTAGGAAATGTGTTGAGGAAATGGGATGATTACAAAGTCAAAAGATGACGTGTAATTATTCATTATTATATTTTATGAAATAAAAAAAATATATATATATAATGCAAGTGGAAATTTTAAAAATTAATTAATGAAAAAAAAAAGAAGAGTTTAATTACAAAATCAGATAATTTCATGATAAATGGTTTGTTGACAGTGCTTTGACAATTAAATGCGAATAATGAAGTGGTCGAAATGAAATCATTATCTTTTCACTGAAAAGTGTCTCATTATTATAAATCATTGAGATCGAAATGAAATATCTTAATGCACCGATACGAATAATTAATTTTTCAATTTATCAACATTTTATCATCTTTATCCACACTCCCGACAACTGAAATACGATTGAAATGAATTAACATACATATCGACGAATTATTTGTTTTGTTATATCAAGCGTCAATTTATTTGGCTCTGTTTTGTAATAAAGAAAATAAATTCAGACATGCATTCTTTCGCGCTGATTTACAGTCATTTTAATGTAGCAATTATTCATAAAAGTTTATAAATAATTTCACCAAAATGAAACCTCAATAAATTCCGTTTATTGGACTTTTTTTGAAAAACAAAAAAAAATGTGACCCAATAAAAAAATCTTTAAAACCGAGAACGACATTTCGTCTGGTCGTAAATTTTCACTTGAAATCTAAATCATTTACCTCACATTCGAAAAAAATCCAATCATATACTTATGTTTTTTTCGAAATAAATTTTTCTTTTTTTTGTTTTCAATTTGCAAAACAAGTTTATTCAAAAGTGATTACGATAAGCAAGACTAATAATACTCTTGTGCATTATTTCTTCGAGCTGAGTTGATTCCAAAAAAATGAAGAGAGAGACTTGGCGATCGCGTTGAAGCGAGAAGCAAAGACGTACGCCCGGGTGGGATATTCGTGTGTGGAACCTCGTTGCCCTCCTCGGGAGGGGAAGATGAAATGGAAGGGGGGTCGTAGCAGGGGGGTAGGGGCAACAAGTGAAATGTTGAGAATGCCGTGGTGTTCCCATCTCGGTCCCCACCGCGCTCGAACGCACGCGCTCTGCGCGTTCGAATTGTATGGAAAGCCTGCTGCCCGACTGACCAGAGCCGGGGCTTCACCTTACTTCGCTTTTTGTGTTCCCCAGGAGAACGTGCTTGCCGCGATACGCGCGACCGCGCACACGTAAAAGTAGCGCGCCCGAAACCCACCTCACGAATATTAATATCAAGTATAAACAATTCTGCCAAGTTCGAAAGTGTTATCAGTGCTTTTGAATTTCGCGCCCGTTCGGGGAATCCCGAAATCGGCCGCCAGTGCAATTCCAGCGATTCGAACATTTCTCGCGAGATCCACAAAAATATCTTGTTTATTTACCTTTTCATCTCAAGGTCAACCGATTGACCTTTATTGTTTTGTTTATACCTTCGACGTTATAATCGAGATCGAGGCTTGTGGATTTTGTGATTGTTTGGTCTGCAAGAGTTTGTCGGATGAGTGCTGGCTAATCGTGGACAGTGCAGTGCGATAATCGATCGGTGAAAATTGGCGCCGGATGGGAATCCCCGAAATTTGCACGGCGCGCGAAATTCAAATAACCGCGGACAGTAGACCCGCTGAGGAGGAATTCGTTTGACCCGAGTCGTTTGTTTCAGTTGGCCGAACGCATCAGCGTACTCGCGTGCAATTAATCGCGCAAAACACGCCGCAAACCGGTATCCCGAGCCAGTTCCTTGGCGGCGTTATCAGTTGCACTCTCACTTTCCGCCGGCTGTGATATGGCGCAGCTGATCAGTGTCAAGCTGTCCCGATTTGACGGCTCGCCTTGGGGCTTCCGACTTCAAGGCGGCAAGGATTTCGGCACGCCTCTCATCGTTCAGAAGGTGAGTGTCTCCTAAGATAAAAGCGATGAATATGTACAAAGTGAATGACGTAGGACAATTTTTATAAAACTGACCCCTTGTTTTGTTTGTTTGTTTGTTTGTTCGTTCGTTTCTTTTTTTTTTTTTTTTCGTAACTTGTCTCTTATTATTTTTTCAAACCGGTTCTTCTGAAGTCTTCAACTTTTCTTTTATTTAAACATTTTCCCCGAATATAAAGTTTGTTACTTTTGCAATTGTTTTTTCTTTTTTTGCAATCTTTGTATTTTTAATTCGACCATTTGATATCCAAACAAGATAATTTAAAACAAATGAATAATAAAAATTGTGCAACGGTTTGGTATAATTTCTGAAAGTTTCAATCGAATAAATAGTTGAATTCAAAATTGCCGTTGCATTCTTGTAGCGTACATAAACTGAAACTCTAAATCTTTTAAATATATTTTATAAGATGAAAACTATTAATAGCGCGTTATTTCAATGTCTTCAAAAGCGAACATTTTTAAATCGCGAGCTTGAAAAATGTGAGACAGCAGAAGTTATTATGTGACAGTTGAACAATGAATTATGAAATTCTTGTGTCAAAAATGATTTGTTCACAACCTGGATATGAAAATCTGGTGTAAACAAAATAATTAGCTTTCAATTTTATAATGAAAAAGAAATTTCATAATTAAATGGTTGTTAATTAAATTTAGAAATCGTATTAAAAAACGTAGGAAGAAGAATAATAATAAAGAACGTGATGTAAAGCAGAATGAGATCGGGAAAAAAAGTAAAACAAACTAAGCGAAGAAACGCGTGGAAATAATACGATTTAAATAATACAAAGGAAACGCGACTATAAATACTGGGGATATAAATTCTAAGTTTAACTGATATTCGACGCGTTACGAAATTGAAGGCGCGCTTGAAAGCCAACCGAAAATAGTGGCGGAGATTGATCGCTTGCATTCGAATGTTGAAAAATGTTTGATTTTTGATTTGTTCCGCGAAATCGACATTGTTACGTAACGGAAGCCCCGAACTAAGCCAATTGGTTTCGCACACATTGGCAGAAATCGTTGCCAACTAAGTTCGAAACTTAGGTAGCAATGTTTTGGCGCTGCGATGAGGCGCCCGGTAACTCGAGACGAGCCGATTTGAGCGAGCCCGCTCCTTTATTGAGCTTTCTTTTCTTGCCGATCGAAAAAATTATGAACGTCTGAACGTACAACAGCATACTGCGCGAAATCCGGCCGCAATCGCACAATTCCACACTGCACACATACACACACACATACGACAGACACAAAATTTGGTTCATTGGCACAGTTTCCGCCGCCGCGAAAATAACATTCATTTTTGCGTGCTCGATTATTTACATCCCCGAGTCACGAAAACACACCGAGTTCTCAGTCCGTCAAAATTGTACGATTTTCCATTGCTTTCATCTTCTTTCAGTTCCTGCTTTGAGCAATTCTAAAACAAATTTATGATCATCAACAATCATTTCTGGGATATGAAAATGTTATTAAATGATGAAAATATTATTTATCTTCTGCTTTTAATAAGCGACCACAAAATTTTAATACAAACAAATTATCATATTTTTATTTGATTGCACATTTATATAATATTGTTAAAAATAACCTTGTGATTAATATTTACCAATAGTGTATCGCCACTTCAAAAAAAGTGCGACGTGTGTGAACAATTTCTAGGACTGAAACAACTTAATGCTTAAGACTTGTCAAACGAAAATCATTACAACACATATAAGTGCTGTCACAATGAGTAATGAAACTACTTTGAAGTGTTAAACGAAATTTAAAATATATATCTTAGTTGAGCATTGTGTTAAGTCAAATTGCGTATAATAATCTTCTGATTTTCATTCAAACTGGAACGTCAAATAAAAAAATATCAAATTCGACCGTTTGATCCATATGATATGTTAATTCATTTCACTATATCCATTAGTATAACATAATAAATATCTCGAGAACTATTAAAATTATTGAGAAATCGCATAAAATTAGTTGGAAAATAATGTTCATAAGATTTGAGACGTAACACAAGATTATTATGTTACAATGAATAATTAATATCAAAATGTCAACTAACTCCAAAGCTAATTGTTTTTTTTTTCTAATTTTCACCGTTGTTTTGGCTAAGAATCGTCAGAGCGATTCACACACTTGACATATCATGAAGCGACACCAAAAATACGACAGTAAATCCTCTCTGCTGTAACTAAATTTACGTTGTACAGTTTCAATGAACAATCCTCGAAACAATCAAAATAATGTTATAACTTATTTTTGTTTTTGTTTTTTTAATTTTGTCATTACTAGATGTGTTAAACGAAAGTGAATAGTTTCATTGTTTATCAACGCTAAAAATAATAATTCATCTAAACGAAAGATAGAATATTAAGATAAATGTTAGATCATAAGAGCGTTTAAGATATGACAAAAATTTAATCTTGTCGTGCACAAAAAAAAGGTGAATTTGTTGTGGCTGATGGAGAATAGATTTAAATACAAACAGTACACGAGTTTCAAACGTTATCTCTGCGTTGATATGATTACAGACTGTAATTCAACATGCATTGTTTTTATTGCTCGACGTCATAATATACATGACTCAACGGTTGTCATATTTTGGGTTAGCAATCAAGTATCAGATGCATTGCAAAGCAAAATGAATAATAATAAAAAACTTTGTACTACCGAATAAAAAAACATTCAATATCAGTTTTTTTTATATTGATACAATTTTTTGAAAGAAGTTCAATTGTATATTGCATAGTTTTTGTTCAGTTTATTTTTAACCCCCAACGTAATGATATTTCGCAAAAATATTCAACAAGTTGATCATATACTTATTTTTGAATACATATTTTTAGGAGATTCTTTTTTTGACAAAAAAAACCGTTCAAAATTGTTGTTTCTGTCTCAAAATGAAACTTTATAAAATCTTTTTTTCAGCTAACAATTTTACTGGACCAATTTCTTTCTGAAAGTTATTTTTTATCTAATCATCATACATTTTATCTACTTTTTTTTTAAATGAATTTCAATTATCAACAGTTATAACACAAAAAACATTTTTAAGGCATAATCTTTATCGCTTGGCAATGACATGTACTAAGCCGTTATTTCAACAAACCATTTTTCAAACAGAATGTCTTTTCCAAGATTTCTACGACAAATTATCCGTTCAAAAGTATGAGAGTCATACTGTAAAAATGAATCTACATTGTCACTGTACTGCAAATTTTGAAATGATCAACATCAAAACACTTTGAAATTGTCAAAAGAATTAAAATGATGATTATTAATTTTCCGATATTTCGCATCTCGTTATTTATGACAGCTGTCAAAATATTAGCTACCTGAGTTGTTGTTTAACATTCATAAGTGTCTTGAATTATTCAAACAGTTTATTCAAATTCCAGTTCGAGAATTGTTGAAAGCAATTTCAAAAAGTTCCAATGTTATTATAATTGTTCATTCGAGTGGACTATTTTTTCTTTTGTATTTTACATTAGTTCGTTTTTGTAAAACAAACTTAGCGATGTGTTAACAAGTCGACGGTATAATGGCTCTTTGATTTTTGATCTGAGCCAAAACGTAACGCGATCGTTTGTTTATCGAGTTAACAAAACTGATCGAACGTGGTCTTTTCGTGTATCGACGGAAATCGAACGGAACGTGTGTCCGGAGTCGGAGCAGTTTTTCGCGATACGTCAGACGTGACGTTGCTGGTAATCCGAGTAAATTATTTAGGTGTTCTATTTCGAGAAGTTGCCATTGCGAAACTTGCGCGCCGAGAGCTGAGCCCCACGTCGCGCGTCCGAGTAATCGTTTTCCTCCTAGTCACCTCCAAAATAAATTTCCCGTCGGATTTTCCGCGCTGGCGGTTTGATGCGCATCACGTCTCCTCTCCTCTAATCGCAAGTCCCACTCATTAAACACAGTAGAAACAATGTTGCAATCGGTGTTTTCAGAACAACGACCTGAACATTGCGCAAAATTCAAACTCGCTAATTGATTTATTTATATTTTCGACAGATTTATTTCAGCGAAGAAATCACTTTGGAAAATAAATCAACTCGGAGAAGTTATGTCGAGTTAAATAAATTTTATCAATTCTGCATTAATATAAAAATATATAGGGCCAGTTAGAGATAACTATGAAAATGAAATTTTAAACGTAATCTTGATACTTTCATATCTACCCCATCTGCGTCTGTACGATGATATAAAAATATATTTAAAAAAATCGATTCATATTTGATGATTTATAGTAGCGCAGTAAAAAAATTATCAGAGATTAATTTCTCATTTATAGATCTTATTAACAATGATATAATCGAGGCTAATTAATTTATTGGGTGATAATAATTAATGAGTCACTGTGTGTGGAATTGAATATTTTTTTATCTGTTTTTCCTTTTCAATATACTTTAAACTTATGTCATAATAAATTCGAAATTCACAAGCAAAGCAAATAAATGAAACAGATATGTGCATGCTGTTTAACTTCATACTTGTACGCTGATTCACCTACGGACTTTCCAGAACTGAACATAAACTTGAACAAGTAATGCGCTCTTCTAACGCGATGCTGTCTTATCTGCACGTTATCGGCCTATTCGAGGAAGGCTCTAGTTCGAATTCCGCATTGCATCGTGTGTAAGACTTCGAAACTGATAAAAATGTCCCGGCATTATAACGTGCAGGTTAAAGGGAAAGGCGCAAAATCACGCGTCGCCCAGGTATTTATTGTTGCACAATAGTATAAATATGTTTTTTTTTATGAGGCACAAAATGTGTCAGCTAGCAAAGGGGGAATCGACGGATCGATCGATTACATATCAATCGCGATTCAATTAACATCCATCTCTATGTCGGTTTATTCGCACAAGTACGCCGAGATTTGACCGATAACGATGGAACGTGATATTTCAAATCCGATGATTTCATAAGTCTTTTCGTTTCTCATAGCTAATCATTCTTGCTCCGCCTATCAGGTATTCATTACTTTTACACCAAGCAAAGGGCAGAAGGATAAAATTTGTCTGTTTTTATGATGATAAACTGTTTTCGAATAATATTTGCCTCATACAAAAATTCAATAATGAATAAATAAATAAACAATTCAAACAAGATATCATAAACTAAAAGAAAAGCATCGTGTACATTTACATGACTGAAGATTTATTAGAAAGCTGTGAACCTTATTCTTTTATTTTTTTATTTTAAAACATAGTTTCTATTTCGAATCAGAAAAATTGGCGACTGATGAAGAAACAAAAAATGTTTAGATTTCAATCAAAATAAAGTATAAGAGTATTTCAGCGCAGACGTAAAAAGAAGTGGCGGGTGCCAAAAATGTGTTTGCGACCATCAGATTGACGTACTAATCGACGCCGGAAGCCAATCGCGGTGGTGTGCACGTCACCCGTTTGGTTGCATGACACAGACGGCAGGCGAAGTCCCGAGAGATTTCCGTAGGCGTTTCCAACATTTTCACGCCTCGGAACAAATCACCATTGCGCACGGTACGAAAGATTACAATGCGTTCCGCCGGCTTGGGTCGCCTCAAACATCTTCATTCTTCACACTTAGATTAGTGATATTTACAAGCTCGCGGTCAAGGTCATTAACATCTTCCGACATTTTACTCATCGTTCGTCATTCATGAAAAGTTAATGCAAACTTTGACTCGTGGCTTTGAGACTAAATTAAACATCTCACGGTCGACTAATTAAAGAGTTTCAAACAAAGAACTTTTTTTTTTTTTTTTCAATCAACGTGTACTAATTTTAACGAACATTAAAATTTTTTACTGAAACGACAGAATTTTTAGGAAGAATATAATATAAGAGAGCGACAGTTGTTTTGTAATCTATTTTACAAAAGCTTTGAACAAAGTGTGCGTCCACGAGTCATAAACTATATTAAGCCGTCGTTACGCTTGATTTTGTTTTAACATTTGTCTTTTTCCATGGAACTATGCTTTAAACTGGTGGAATAATAAATTTTTCGTCAATTTGAAAGTATTTTTGTATAAGCCTTGGTGGCCTTTTAGATGCGATCGTAAGATAAGACAAGGATCGTGAAATTTTATTGTCAACATTTTAACGAAAAATAAATCAGTGAAAGTTGACATTAAGGGGGTAATTAATTGAGAACTTAGGAGGTCCATGTAACGAGACACGAGTTTGACGAGTAGTTCCGACTACGCGTTCACTGGAATCCTCTGCGCTGTTTCTTCCGGTTTGCAAGGTGAGAGAGAAGAGAGACTGTCGGTTGCCGAAAAGAAGCCCAGCCTATGGATATTAATAGAGACCGAGGCCCCCGGTTAACTCGAGCTTGTATCAGTGCTCGTAAAAATATCACGATTTAATCCCCGACTCACAGTTCAAATGTGTGTTACAAAAATTGTCACTTGATCGAAATGGTATATACTTTTGGGAGATAAAATTATAAGACTTAATGATCACCAGATGTCACTCATTTTTTCTCTTCATTTATAGAAAATGGATGCTGTGGCTGTCATCGTATGACATATATATATATTTTTGTTCAAAATCAAAAATTAACAAATGTTTCACCTCATCCAAACAAGTTGTAAGGTTTTTGAACTCAATCTAATTTTGAACTTCGGAATATTACAATCTCAGATTGTGTACCAATGGAAATAAAAAATGTTCCAAACTTTGAGACTTCGTTTTATAAATAAAAAAAGGTGATAAAATAAGGAATGGAAATTTATTGAGTACTTTTTTTTCAATAGGTTCCAAAATATGAATGTTGATCAATGTTTGCAAAGTTGACGGTCGATTTGCTCCGAGTTAAGATGTATTATTACACTTTTGCAGTTGTCGTAAATTATTGGAGCGCGAAAACGTATTTGGCGACAAGACGAAAAGATTACGTGCGGCTTAGTGTAATAAACGTCGATTAGAATTGTCGCACGGTGGGCCATTTGCCAAAACTGAAGCGAGGGATGCGACCTTCTCGTCTCGTTGCAAACCCGAGCGCAACTTGTAACGCGATACCACGGGTTTGTATACACCGCCGCTTTGAATATTCGCAAATGACATCGGCATGCGAGTTTATGCACCCATACAACAGACAGAGCTTCGTATATTATAATTACCGCTACTTTCAATAACTTTCGTCGCACAAAGAAGTTCACGGACGGGAGGCATTATCATACCGCAATAAGAGAGGCCGTGGGCAGTTTGCGCGACATCTTTCGTTTTATTGTTATCAGTTGTATTTCTTTTTTCGCCACGTTTTGTGCGCGGGTCTTTAGATATTCGGTAATGCGATTAAAGTTGTTCCCCCGCATATTATTCCGGGAACAGAAAATTTTCTCATCCCGGTGCGTGTGCGGTTTTCGTAATTTATCGGTTCTATGAAGAAGATGAGCTGGCTCTTGTGGAATGTTCCGAACATTTTTCAGAGAGGTTTCACTATCCTAAAAAAAAGAAGATTGCGATATGTTTTGTTTCCACTCACTGAATTTAAATAAGTGAAAATTCTTAAAACTCCAAATAAGTGAAATTTCACTTCAAAATAAGTCCAGAGTCTTACAAATTTTGCAAAAAGTGAAATTTTCATCTATTCATATTTACACAGCTCTCTCCTGTTCCTTCATTGTCATGTGGATGAGAAAATTGAAAATATATTTTGAGATGCAATAAAAGAGTTTAATGCGACCATTAAAACCTCCAATTACCAGCATTTATTATCACCCCCACTAACAACCCGGATCCACGCAAAGCTCTCGAGATCGTTCATCATAAAAAATAATCACCTCCTGCAGCTATCCCCTTTTGGTACGTGGCGTTGCATATTTATAAACCATAATGCGGTGCATTAACGGGACGGAAAAACGAGACGATAAGAAAGCGACAGCCGTAAATAGTCTTGAGCAATATGTTACACTTTCTTGATGTTACAAGTGCCGAATGCAACTTAATATCCCAGGCCTCTGATGGGTGAGAGCAACTTTTTTTTTTCTCTCTCTCTCTCGTACCACCAATCCACGTGAGAGTTTCGAAATTCCACGTTTAGGCCTCACGCATGACGAATGCGACCCTACTGTGTCTCTGGTCTACTTGCGAATGGCCGATCGGGCTTTGAATCATGGATGAATCACGATGTCTGCTATTATTATAGTGTTCGTGCGTCCAGAACTTTGAACAACCATACCATTCGCCTTAAAAAACAGCTGATACTGCTCGTTTATTTTTTTCGCTGCTTTGATTACATGGAAATGTCTCCATCGAGTATAGTAAGTGCATTTCTTGCAATATGCATCTGAATTTAAAAACAAACTCGGAGGATATTGTTTGAAAGTCAAATGTCGAAATAACTTTTGCCGCTCGTGATGATTTTCTTTCTTCTTCGGTGTTTTTTTTTATTTTTGTAATTGCACGTTTTGACATGCCGATGATATATTCCAATCAATTATTCTAGCGCGCATTATCCGCGATGATTTTTGCTATTCGTTGGACTTTCGCTAGACTAACAAGTACACGAGAAACGCCGAGTGTCTGGACGGCATATTTGTAGATTCATAAACATGATGTCCTGGCCACAGGTAAATGAAGAAAGTGAGTTGGAGTTAAATTTACAACCTCTTTACGTTGGGGTTTACGAGCTGCTGTTGTATATATTCGTATTTGTATGATATTAATATGCACTTTTATCTCGTGGTGGGGGACGTTTTAATGTTTTCTAATGATCCGCTATATTTATGTAACTATAATACCGAATTTTTTCTTAATTGCGTTCAACCGTTGAGATGTATACTTTTTTTTCACTTTGCCTTTACAAGCTCTTATGAGAGGTCAACGTTTCGAAACCAACAGAGAGAAAAAAAATCTTTCATTTCGTATGAAAAGATTTTTTTGATCACAATATACGAGCGCAGATCCGTTTAGGAGAAATAAAATGAATGAAACCGAATGACTCAAAGGAATTCCGCCTCTTGAATGGTTAATATCTGTCGAGCTCACGAGTTTCTTCGCCTGTGTATCGCCAAATGTGTCACCAAACTACGTCACAGGTATATCTCCGGGAATTCATTTCCTTCAGTTTCAACTGAGAGATATCAATATCGAGGATTTATCACCTATTGGTGTACACAATATAATTTTTGTCATTTTTCATAAAAACACCTATCATTTTTTTTTATTTATGGTTAAAAATTGCAGTCAACCTACGTTTTAATACTGCAAATATATATAGATGTTAAGTTGTGAGAACTTCTTCCAGGAGTATTGTCAGCGAACTGTAACAAAAATGTTTGAAATTAAATTATTCGGAAAGATTTAACGGAGTAAGATCGTCGGTAGCAGTCATTAACTCGCAACGATAAAGCACAATGTATGTGCAGGTGCAATATAGTCATTTAAATTCCATGGACAGAATAAAGGGCGAGTTGGAACAAAGTAAATTGAACAAGCGACTAAAACAAGTGTTGGTCTCAGCTTATAATAAAAAAGGATACAATGAGACTGAGGTGCTGATAACAAAGAAATTCCGGAGGCATGTTATTCGTTTGCAATCAAGACACAAAGCCGGGCAGTACGTTTATCTGCTGGCAATATTTGTTCATAATCTTAAGGTTACACTCACTTCATTCAAATATATCGGAGCGTTGTGAATGATCACTCAGAGGTGTAACAATGAGCAACTAAAAGATTGGTCAGATTTATGACTAACTCTATATGAGCTACGTGAATATATGGATTTTAAAGTTACAGACATTTTGGAAGAAAACGTACATAAAATTTGATGGCAAAAATTAATGCTTCAAATGAACTTTCATATTTAGGTTGATAAAAAAATATTTTTGAAAGTCAACAATCAAAAGTATTTAAAAAATGAGATAAAATTTGGACAGATAAAAAAAGAAAAAAAAACTGTTTGTACAAAATGTCTGTTGATAAAATATTATCTAATGTTTTTAGACAAGGTCGATGCATTAGTCATTTTTGAAGAGGCTCTTCTGTGTTTCATAGCTTTTTGCGACTGGTGTTTTAACCGTAACATTTGGTACTCATCAGACGTTGCTTTTATCAGCATTAAAAGCCTGAGAATAACTGGTATTCAAGTGGCTGCTTTATCATCAGAAGCTTTTGAATGAAACACAAATCTCCATTTTCAAATAGAACCATCGTGTAACGAAAAAGTAAAACTTAATATACGTACATCTTCAAATCGTAAATTATAATGTTCAAAAAAATGTTCAAACATATTTGCAACAAAAAACCAATTTTTTTTTCAAATTACTCTGTTCAACTGGTATACACAAAAGTGCATAAATTTCATGTACAAAACTGCATACAAATTATTTACCGATGAATATTATTCAATATTCCATTGCGAATAATTTTAAAACCAGTTTCTGAAAACAAACTTCACTCTTAAACAAATTTCAACTAAGATTGTTGATTATCTGACCGAACGATTGATGAGTAATGATCCATCATGACGAATTAAGATGGATAAATGATCTATCTGATGAATAAAAATCCATGGTTTTTTCTTTTTTTTTCTTTTTCACGTTTTCATTTTTTCGATTAAAAAGTAGAAACAAAAAGAAGCAAAAATAATTAACATTGAGACGTCAAATATCTGTCATCAGTCGTTTGATAGTTTTGGATATTACAATTATCACTCCAATGAGCTGTGACGAACAGGTATAGGGTGACGAGAATGTAACGCGGTGCATTCGAGCGAACCTCTTGAGCCAATTGAAGTCGAGGCATTTTTGTTGGATCGGATGCACTCAGTCATGGAATGCAGGATGGACGCTGATAACCCGCCCATCGGAATGTGTAACCCGTGCACCTTGGTTTATATCTCTACTTTCTTAGTGTATCCCACCTTGTGCACCACGCCGGGCTCAATGTGTCCGCAAACCGCGTAAGTGCATATGCGCGCGTGCGCGCACAACCACGTGGGAAGTAGTCGCAGAAGGAGGGGGCGAGGCTATTTTTAGCCTGGTCCAGATGTATTTTTAGAGCCTGCTTTCACGGTGTCCAACGGGCTTAACCCTGACTTACGTCTGCCCTACGCTCCCAGCCGCGGTTTGACATAAGCGCGAATAACGCGGGGTTGGCGTGAACTTTCGTGACGTCTCTTAACGTCCGCCTTCTAGTTCAAACCAAAATACCGCTATTCGTCTATTAATTGTTAATTTTGCAGTTGCATCGTTTGACTGTGCCAATATTTTCTATTGGTACCACTGTGGTAGCGCATGGCTACCAACTTTCTCTGCCAAATTCCATTATTCCCCTGTGTCAGTACTTATTCAAATTTTCTAATTTTTGTTCTTTTCAATTCTATCTTTTGTTGAGAATCATTACAGTACAGAGTTTGAAGCAACTTTTAGGAATCGTGAATTTTAAAATATTCAACAGTTTATTACTTTGGGAGTATTCTGAAACATTCAAGGAATTTTCAATGAAATGAAAAAAAGAAACAAGAAAAAAAAATAAATTGGTAACCCACGTTTTATCTACTGGTACAAAACTTTTTGAAAGACGATGACGCAATTTGTCTATTTAAAGCCACCTAGCAGTTGTGTGGCGATGCAAACACGTCAGTTTACACTCGCCGCTCTGATTTAACATTGTTAATCCTATCAGAAATTGAAAAATGAACTGCCGTGACCTAAAATGCGTTCAACCTTTTTTTATAACAGGTTAAAAATATGTAAATCACATCGTAGCTGTCATAGCGGCAACCCGCCACTTTTACAAAAATGGTCATTGTCAAATTAATCTCGTGGCGTATGTATATAATCAGTTGCAAAAACTATGTTGTACATTTCCGAATGGATTCTGACCGATTTGTGTTTATGAAGCAATACCCACCCACAAATGTACCTTGACACGCATGTTCACGTGCTCCAGATCGAGGTGTGAGGCGATACACATATTTTGCCAGCAAAACTTTTGGTTCAGCTGGTTTATAGATCTCTTAGAGCATCAAAGTTTGACAATTTATAGCGAGGAAATGCGCGGGATGATATATAAATTTGTCCGAGCGACGGGGAATCACAATAAAGAAATCGTATCTGTTTCACCTGCTGCGAACATGTTACTACGTTAATTTACATGCGAATAAATGAAACCCATGAAATTTTTTTCTATAAATAGCCTTAACAAAGATGTTTTCATTCTTATATAATAAATATAATGAACTTCAAGTAGTTATACCTATTATCGACAAATTTGTTTAAAAATTCATATAATAGAAATAGAAAAATTCATTCACTGCATTTTCATTTGTTTCAAACACTTATTTAATGTGCTTTTATTATACACATAAGATACACCATGAAAACTTTTACATTTTTGGAAGCATGCATGTAGACATAAATATTAAATTAATAAATGAATATGTCGATAATAGGTGCAGCTACCTTAACGATAAAAAATAAACTTAAAATGAATTGTCCAAATTGTGAAAAAATTTTGATCGAAAAAAAAGCAATCCATGTGAGAGTGTGAGGATAAATTGAATGGCGGGGTGTAAATCGGTACAAACAGTTAAACAAGAACGATTTATTAAACTCGGCCGGTTCGATTTTGCATCGGAGAATAATAATTCATCTCGCGATCGGCGAGCGCTTCGGAGAACGATATTTCAAATTCGCAAGATAAAACGGCGCCATTAAAAATAATGGCAATAAATGCGAGTATTTATAGAGAAGCCACACCCCCGAAGTCCAATGGTCTCCGATTGGGTTGAGATCCATTAATTATTTCAGCTGAATCGAGGCCGACTTCTTTTGCCGTGGCGCGATTTCGCGCGAAGAAAAAAAAAAGAGATGCGCAATTCTTAATTGACGATTTTTCAGCGGCAAAAAGTCGAGCCCCGCGACGTCTCCATTGATTAAAAAGCTCAAAAGGGAAGGGAAAAAAACTGCCCCGAGAATCGTCGACCAAATGATACGAGCGGGTAATGCACAATTCATGCATTCTTCGGGCGCTCGTTTTTTGCGCGAACAGGTTTGTGCGAGAGCCCCGTCATGTGTACGTCGTGGTGCGTGAATGAATGCTCAGTACTCCGGTATCAAGGTGTCTTTACAGGCCGAGACATTTTTGAGCCACATCTGGTGCTATAAAACCTACTAGTTTTAATGCGCTCAATTAAAAAATAACCTTCCACCGGGCATATATTTGCAATTAGTCGATCGTAACTGTCGATATAAAATGCTTTTTAGAGCGGTTGAATAAATGGCGGATTGTTTATTTAAAAATATCAATGCGAGGAAAAACAACAACCAGTTGAAAAATAAAACGTTCACTTTGGTAGCCGAGACTTGCAATGAATAAAATACTTGTTTCTTGGGCTTGTAAAAATAAATGCCCATCAACGAGAACACTGATTCCAACAATGTGCTGCTCACAAAAACGACCAGTCGTTCGTTTCGATTCTTATTGCTCCTGGTTGCATTTGACGCCGGTCAATTTTCGGACCAAGTTCATGTCATTTGTACAATGTCATTAAGAACCCATGCAAATTGAACTGTTTTTCGTTCAATTTCACTCTCTTATTGTGAGTGAAATTGGACTTTATTTTTTATTCATTTAAAAATAAGTCCAGACTTTTCCACTTTGAACAAAAAGTGCAATTTTCACTCATTCAAATTTAGAGAGTGCAATTTTAAAATGAAAGAAAGTTTAATATAATCAATCGCGGTTTTTGTAATAACATCCGGGATGCAACAAGGTTTGTTAATAATAAGCTTTCATTGTATTTTAGGTAAATGGAGGCTCGCCAGCAGAGGCCGCGGGTTTGAGAGCTGGTGACGCGGTCATCAAAGTTAACAGCACGGACATGTACAATCTCCGACACAAAGATGCACAAGACGTCATAGTCCGGGCAGGAAATAACTTTGAAATGACGGTTCAAAGGTACGACTGTAAATATAATTTATTTTATCGCGTAAAAGCTGAAATTCAGAACGTCAATTTTCGTTCCAAGTGAAGAACGAGGGTCTTAAAATATAAGCAAGCTGAGCAATTAAGTCGACTGTGCACAATTATAATTATAAGTTTAAATTATATTTCAGTACTTTGCCTTCCTCTTTTTCTTTCTCACTCAAAATGTTTCTGTGAAATTAGTTTTTAAATTAGAACCAAGATTTAACGATTCAAGGTTTATCTCGACACAATGATCCTGATGGTTAATTTTATTTTAAGGGGTGGATCTACATGGCGTCCTTCTGTCACTCCTCTTGGTTCTACCGTTCCATCTCCACAACCATCGACTCCTGCAAGCTGTGTGTCTCCTGTCACAAAAACTTCCTTGGCAGCTCACAAAAAAGATACACCTCTTATCGGAAGTGGACACAATTTCAGCCCGAAACCATTCGTAAGTATTTTTACTCCGAGAGAAGGAAAAGCAATTAGAGAAAAATTCCGTCAAGCCATAGTTTTTTCAACTAACTCAGTGTCATTACGAAAAAACGTAATAACAAAAAGTAGAGATTGGCTGAATTGATTAAAAAAAGTCGCTAAGGATTGTTTTATTTGACAGCTTAATGGATCAGGAGAAGGTCACATCAAGTCGATAGTCAACAAACAGTACAACAGTCCAGTTGGCATTTATAGTGAAGAAACCATTGCGGAAACTTTATCAGCTCAGGCCGAAGTTCTTGCTGGAGGAGTTCTTGGGTAAATTGACAGATTTTAGCGTGAGCTATACAGTGTTTTTTATAATCATGATCTCTTTGGTAAATTTTGAATGTACATTTTATTATCCAGAGTCAACTTCAAGAAGAATGAAAAAAATTACAACGCAGAAAACAGCGAAGTCTTCAAAATGGTACAAGAGGCGGATAAAGAACCAAGAAGCCCAGAACCAGGTGAGTTAAAAGGTTTGTGTGTACTTTTGGTCGTACCTTAGTTTATGTTCGTTATATATCCACCGCTCGCAACATCGACTTTGACCAAGAGCGAATCCTATCGAATTTTTTTTAAACATTGCAATTGATTGAACAACAGTGGAACCTCACACGCCAAGTGGGGTAGCAACGCCCTCATCTCCAGCTTTAGCAGGGCTCAGACCAGTTTCTGCTCCCGAAACAAAACCACGACCTACAACACCACAATCCAGTCTGCCTCCAGGACAAAACATCTGCGCGGACTGTGAAAGGCTCATCGTGTAAGTTCCTCCAACAGGTCACTTAAAGGAAGTAAATATCATGATGAAACTTAAGAAGTTGTTATTTTTAATTTAATTAAAAAAATGATTCGACGGTTCTACATTAATTTGAAATATAAAAAAAGTATCTGAAATAATATGATGAATATATATATATATTTTTTTTTATTTTTATATTTAATTAGAACACCGAAACAATATGCATTGATATTTACTTCCATGATAGGTTTCATCGGTACATCATTGACATTTCGACAGACTTCGAACAACGTCAGTTTCCGCCATCGTCATCAACACCTGACTCTTTAACCAGACCAATTTTCTTTTCAGTTACTTTGTTTTCAAGAGATTTTGTATTTATTTTAAGTCAAGGCAAAAGGTTTCTTCAGCCCTATTCATTGACAATGTTATCTGACTTGAATTTTGTTCTCACATTGAATGTCTTAGTTCCTTCGCGGACGGACTTTTATTCGTCGGTGAGCCATGCGGTTGGCGGATCTGCAACTTCGCCACGGTCTCCGACGCCTCGTGGAGGGTGCTTTGGCTCGTCCACTTCGCAAATCGAAGCACAGCGAAACGAACAGCAACTGAGACGAGATCCTTTGAATTACAACTCCGCAGGATCACCCATTTGTAGCACCTGTGATAGCGCGATTGTGTAATTATTTTTGGAATGCTGCGATGCAGTTCTTAGAATTATTCCCCTTTAGAAAATGTCAAATCATTTTCATTAGTCTTTTTGCAAACATTTTGATACTATTTTTCATTTTTGACTCATTTTTCAAAAAAAAAAAAAAAAAAAAACTATGATGGTAATTTTTTAAAATAATTTACAGTCTTATTGTAACGAATACAAATTTGTAACTGCATATTTATAAAATAAATATGCCGGTGACAGTAAAATTATTTATTATAACGCATGAAGGCCGAAAAGTTCGATTAGCACTTGAAGCTAAAGATATTTCGAATGTACTTCCTCACGCAAAGTATCTGTCATTAGAGTTCGACAAGTTATTTCATCATTGGAATCATGTATCTCGGGTCACATGCGTTCCGACCTACAACTCAAGGACGTGCGCAGTCAAAGAAGGAAGCTGTCAGGTGATGGCACGAGCATTTATAACTAATTCATTATTCATCAACTCAAAATATGGTTCTTTATTCACTGTCAATGTTGGATTAGTTATGAGAAAAACAAACGTTCGCCTTTCGACTGAACTGCACACTTCCTTGAGCAGTTGGACTTTTTGCTCAAAGTTGACCTATCTGCGTCGACGTTGAATCTACTTTTTCTTTACCGCCATATTCTGAAAACGCTTTGGATATTATGTCTCCTTGAATGTTAAAAGTACCTCTTACGCTTTTGATATGTCAGAGCTAGATGTCGCTTTGCTCGACTTTTTCATTTATGTTTCGCACTTTATATACTGGCATGATTATATCCGTCTAAAGCCACATCCTTTTTTCACATTTTATGATTGAACTCCATAATCTGTAGATTGATGGCTTTGTTGATGATATTTTGATGGACAAGACGTTGTTCGTATAGCTTTTGCGTGATCTCGAATCAATTTTGCCAATCCGCTTCAAGCATCTTGTTTTGATTCGATTTCACCGTTGGCGTTTGTTGATACAATTGATGGAACAGTAAAATAAAATTTAACAAAATACTAATTTAACGTTTTTATTCCAATTTAGAGGTGTCTTTGTCAGGATCAAGGAAAAAAATCTTCACGTTGAATGCTTCAAGTGTTCAACATGTGGAACGTCGCTGAAGAACGTCGGGTATTATAATATTAATAACAAATTATATTGTGACATTCACGCCAAGATGGTGGCTAGGCAAAATGCACCTGCTGGAATGGTTCCTATGACTGTACCACCGTAAGTTTCGCCATCCGTTTTACTTTTTTTTGTAAAATTTTTATTTTTTTTATAGGGGCAGTTGGGGTAATTGTGATATATAAAGTAATATGGACTTGCGCTCTGACACCCTTTATCAAATTGAAAAAGTATTGAGAAAATTTTATATTGCGATATATTTCAAGAGACAAAGTTATTTGTTATTATTTAAAAAACAATTTTGTTGCTCATAGTATATCGAAATTGAAAATTTGATTCCGAGTGCAAGTCCGGTGATTTGTTCAAAATAGCAAATTTATTCGACTTTCAAAATTACCATAACTGTCGCTAATTATTTGCAAACATTTGAAAACATTTTACGATTCTCACTTCTCATTTCAGAACCAGCAAAGCCCCAGCAAGCACTATTTCTTCAGCTCTATCAAATATGGGTGCCAGATCACCTCCAGTGACCAACCAATGCACTTCACCCCAACCATTCTCTGTAAGTTGGAAAAATGCAACATTGAGATTCGTTTCAAATAACTTTCAATGTTGTTGTTAAAAAAATATCGCTTTGCCATAACACAACATTATCAATTATGATCGATGGCATAAAATTAACGCAACGTGTGTGTTTTTTTCGCTACTAATCGCTTTTGCAGAGTTACGATCGACTTGATCAAGAACTGATTCAATACGAGCAACAGTATTCCGAGATGAAGACCAATGGAAAATACACTAACGGCCTGAACGGACACAATGGTTTAAGCAATGGCTATGGCAACCACAATGGATTGAACGGTCATTCGAAAACCTACAAGAGCACACTGACCATTCCAGCCGGGTCCAACGAGTTCCAGAATGGCGACCAGATCGACTATAATCGTAACACTACTAACAACCAGTTTCCGCACGCTGTAGTTAATGATGTGTGTGAAATCGTTTTCGACCCTGTCATCTCTGAGGACAGACATGTCAAAGAGAACGGTCACGAGAAGAACAACTATACGTGGAAAAAGGTGACTTTTCTGGCTTTATTCTGCTTACGAAGTCAATTTTGCCAAATTGATTTGTGAAAAATTGGCGACTTTTTGTTTGCTCCCTTCCCGATTCGCATGTCTTTTGAAAACCCATCCCTTATACGATCGGTATGTTTTATTTTTGCCCTAACGTCAATGATGAATCAGTCTTGAAGCACTCAAAGAGTTCAATTTTATAATTTGACTTTTATTGATGCATTGAATCATAATTGTTCTAATAATACCCGTCACCCAAAATCACTGTGCGGATCCCCGTCACAGCGGTAACAATTTTGGTTCTTCCGCTGATAGTTTCGTAATAATACAAGAATATGTGGCACATGTGATCGGTAAATAATCTATAAGTTGCAGCCCACGTGTCTTGGCGTCTCGCCCGTTGAACCACCCAGTCCACTTTTAGTCCAGGTAAAATCTTTGCACGGTTAATATCGCGCGCTCGACTTTCACGACACCAACCCTCAACCGTTCCTCAATGTTCGTTTCCTAAAAAAGAAAAAAAAATAAAATAAACCAAAAAAAAAACAAACAAAATATCAAAAGTGTGATTACAAGATAATTTTGATACCAGTGTGTTTTATTATGTTTAAACAAATGATTAACGCCGTATATATCTGCAGGCTCCATTATCTCAGAACATTGGAGTTCCAAAGCCGTTCGGAGGATCTAGTATAAATTCAAGCTACTTGTCCAACAACTCCTACAATAACTTGGAAAGCAACACCCTGCCTCGCGCGCAGAGTCAATCAGTGACTGGTGAGTTTATAATTGTAATTGCAATCTTTATTATTCGCCTACAGTTTACTTGCGAAATTATAAAAACTGCGGTACCCGATCTTCAGTCAGGTTTTCCTCCGGAGGTGCGAGACAAAAGAAAGTATCATATCAGACCGTTTTTGGAACCAACATTCAATCTTTATTCTCGCATCTCCAAAGTCAGCTGATTAGATATAAAACTTCGCCTTAGATTCATATAAAAGGATTTATTGACTGCCCTTACTTTGGATAGGTCGATATTCAACCCTGCCAAAAGTGAAAAGTCCCCCCTTCAGAGGTACGACTGCTAACTAGAACCATGTGTCGGGCCGTTCTAAATTTCAGGCTTAAGCTTCATTTGGCTTTTGACCCCACGTCAACCTAATTGGCTGGTCATCGTTGACGCGTTTGTCGTTCGGTTTCACAATGCTATCCTCATTAGCTTATCAATCTCGTCCATACGTGTCTGTTAAAAGAAAAAAAATCATAATTCAAATTTGCGTTGAGAGCTGCCAACTGTTGTTGTTGTAATTTTCAAGTTAAAATTATTGCTGTAGCTGATTCTGTTTGAACTATTCCAAGTTCACTAGACTAGTTTCAAGTTCAATGGTTCATTTTAATTGGTTCAATTATTTTGTATTAAATAATGAAAACAATTTATCATTTTTGGTAGAGAAATTTTTTTTTAATTTTTTTTCATTAGGCGTCCATGACTTGGTGAATTCGTTATCATTACGCTTCCAGCACCTTCATAATACATCTTTTCTTATCTTTTTTCAGCAGCTTCATCTTTCAACCCGAAACCCAGACCCTTCTCTCTAACATTTGCGTGAACGCGGCAGCTCTCGACAACGATCAAAATGTCTTGGAAAGATTCGAAATTGTTCTGATGTCGCAAGATTGAAATTATTATAAATTAATTTAGATGAAAAGAAAGGAAAAAAAAGCAAAAGAAAAATTTTTTTGTTTGCGTTCAATGTTGTTACAATCCAATGTCTCAAAAAATCGTAACGATTAAATAATTATTTTTCAATAAAAACTTCTGTTCATCTTAATTTTCACCAAGAATTTTCTATTACGTACCATCTATCATTGATGAGCGATTTTTGCGACACTGATCCCATCAACGTTTGTCATTCATTTGAATTTAGCTTTGTCACGGTGATCCATTAGGCTGCCAACGTGATACTTTAACCGAGCTTAGAAATTTAATAATTAATTTAAAAACCCAACTCATTACATGATTTGCGTTGAAGACTAAGCGCGATACAAGTTTTTTCATTTTCGTTTGATTTTTTTTCATAGGATTGCGTTTAATTAGCAGTGCGGACGTTTTAGAGGCGACTTATATTAGATATTATGCTTAAATTTAGCAATCGGTACGCGTTTGTGGTTTATTCATGGGTGACCTTGATGAACTTGAACATTCAGACAAAGTAACCCACCTTGAATGGTCTCAGTCTAAATTGAAACGGTATACCTGTATAATATCTTGACTAAAAGCAAAATCTGAGTGCCTCTGAATAATCACGAACGCGGTTCCATTTAACAAGCTTCTACTCACAGATTTTCTTTGTCTTTTTCTTGTTCTTCTAACTTGGCCAACCCACCCTCCGTGACTTACGCATGTTTATTTTGTGTGACTATCTGTGATATGTGCCCTGGCGATACGATCCTCACCCCTTCCTACGATCCAAAACTTCTTCGATCCTACACTTCAGAACGGTACTATACCGAGTGCGACACCTACGAGGTCTTTGAAGAAGTCAAACGACCAACGATAGAAAAACCCCCGACCCCAAAACCTAAGACTGCGGTCTGGCCTCCCCAAAAACCTATAGAAGACATCACCTATCCCACAGCCAGTCCCATCTACATTGACCCCAACTCCCGTCGGCAATCGGTACGTGACAGAAAGACAAATTTCGAATCAACCAACAGAGAACAATACAGTCGGAGGAACAGTTTTGTCGACGCCTACGATTCCGATTACACGATGGATAACGTGAGTTGTTCCGGCCCGACTTACCGGAAGGTCGAAGTGCGAGGTCGCAGGGAGACACGACGTAGCGAGACGGTATCGTCCCGGGCTAGTTCAACTGAGAGTCTTCGTCGGTCACTGACCCCGACTCGTATCACTCAGCCAACACCTACACCATGGACAGCAACGGTGACAACAAACTCAAGTGTGTACCAACAGCCCAAGGAGCCTGAAAAAGTGTGCAAGAAATATCGCGAACGCCACATGCGAGAAGAGATCACTGACTCCGACCATGAAGAGAAGAGGTCTTATTGCGAGAAGTACATGGAAGTTTCTGAATCTGAACCGGAACCGGAACCAGAACCGGAGATGTACACTTGCACTTGTGTGTGCACAACGAAGCCTGCTGAATCTGTTCCAGAACCTGAACCAGAACCTAAGGGTCCGGACTATTCCAAATTGGTACCGCCCGATGTCGCAGTCTGTCCGAAGGGAATTGAAGGCGAACATGATCTGTATACGGAAACAACCGAGAAGGATGTCGGAGAATTTCATATCAAGAGAACGACGACCTATGAAAAGACGGTGGAACTTGTGTCCCCAGAAGAGGCACCGCAAATATCCAAGACCGATGTGAGGGAATGTCAGGCAATTACCGAGAAGGAGATCGATCGCAGCCAGATCGCGTCGACGGTGGATTATGTGTCGTCGAAAATAGACACCTCGCAGATGGTCGAGCATGCGAAACACGCGGACGAAGAGGAAGCGAAAGAACGAGAGCTGAAGGAAATGAAGAGGAGGCAGTTGGAGGAACAGAAACGATGGGACGAGGAACGAAGACGGAGAGAGGAAGAGGAGAGAAGGCGCAGGGAAGAGGAACATCGCAAGATGAAGGAAGAGGAGGAGAAAAAGTGGCGGGAAGAGTTGGAGATGCGAGTGCGCAAACAAGAGGAAGAGAAGAGAAGGAGTTACAGCGAGCAAAGGGAGTATTCGGAGGAACGGATAGTCGATGTGAAGGTGGAGGAAAGGCCCCAACCACCGTCGCGTGATCGCATCGTTGATATCAAAGTAGACGAACGCCCGCCGTCTCGGGAACATGTCATTGACGTGGAAGTCGAGGGGCGACCTCCCTCTAGAGAACGAATCATCGATATTGAACTGGAGAAAGATAAACCAACTCAGCCGCAGTATGAAAAGTATCAAGAAATTAGGAAGGAAGTGCAGTACCAGGAGAACAAAGAAGAGCAACGAAGACAAAGCTTGAGGGAACAGGTGCAGGTCCACCAGAGTCTCAGGGAACAACAAGTCCCGGAGAAACGTCAGACGCTGCAAGAAAGACGTCTGAGCGCAAGGTTCCAGAAGAACAATCGAGAACAAAGCGAGAGCACCGAGTCATCGTGCAAGAAACATGTGCAATTCATCAAACACACGGAACGTGGACCGGTGCCTCTGCCAGCGACACCTCCAGTGAAAAATGCGACACCAAAAGAGTGGAAGTCACCGATGCTCAATGCCTTAACCACAGCCTCGGATCGCGCGTACTCTCCTTTCAGCACTGAGTCAAACAAAAGCACCGGGATGGAATCCACAACAAAACAACTGTACAGTCGTGAGATCTCGTATGAGGAAAGGTACGGACCACCAGAGGTAGAACTTCCACTTCCAGAACTGCCACCTAAAAGACCGGTCTCTCCTTTTCAGGAAGCACTTGTTACTGCTCCAGAACGTCCGATCACACCCTTAGGAGAACCTGACGACCAACTGTTTCGAAGCCGAGCTGAAACTCCTACTTTTTCAAATACTACTGATGGGTACTGTCCACCAGCCCAGTTGCTCCATTCTGACATCAGACATCGTGAGTGTACCTTGTCCAAACGAGAGACACCACGTCCACTGCCAACCCCTCCGCCGGATTTTCAGTTGAGATCTAGGTCCATCTCTCCATCCAGGTCACGTCCACCGACTCCACGTAAAGTTGGTGGCAAAAACGAGGCATTGAGGAAACCTGACGTGATTCCTTCGTACCAGCGCAATTTGATCACCGTGCGTTCGGTCCCATTAGACGGACAGACTTTTGATCCAAGCAGAACTCCAACGCCCACTCCTAGATGTACCAAATCACCAGCTCCGGGTCCGCCGGAGATCCCAGCTTGCATGAGAGCTCAAGCTCCACGAGTCCGCGAAGAGACGTGCCATAAACGTGAATCTACTCCTCAAAGACAATCTGAGAATGTTCACTACCACTGGGAGGAAGACACCCCGTCGTCCCACAAAAGTCGGATGTACACAAAGCATGTGAACTTCAACGAAGACGACCACTCGGATCACAAGCATATCCACCAGCATCGCAGCAGGGAATCGTCCGTGGAGGAACGGTTCCAAGAGAACGGCAACATGAGGAGAACCAAGAAGACCCAATTTTACGACGAGCGTACGGACAAGGTCGAACAAAAGTCCCAAGTTTCCAACTATGGTTCGGAAACGGCACTACAGAAGAGAACTACTTCTGAATTGGAAAATTACTGTCCTGAGCCAGAGCCGTCGAGTTGCTACATCGAGCAGAACACAAGCGTTCGAGTGACTCTGCCGTGTCCGGTGGGTCGGCCAAGTGGCGCTGAAAAGTTCCCCAGGACGGGCGTTCGAGTTTTTCCACCTCTGGCGCCTCAACCAGAAGTGCGAAGAATCGCTCATGAGGTACCTAAGGAGCAACCTAAGTGTCCTGAAACTGGTGTGCAAGTGATTCCTTGCAAAGCGTACTCCGACTCCGGACACGAGAGGGCTGGGGTTGTGATCGTTCCTTGCGAGGGAGGCAATGCCAGCTGCAAACCAAGCGGAGTTTGCATCACGCCCTCAGCTGATCGATCGGCATTGTGTGTCTCCCCCTGTCCAGCCCAGGCCGGTGGGATCTGTGAGAAGCCTTCCTGCTACTGCGGGGCCCCAACTGGCGCTTGCAACAGCGTCGAAGTGAACAACTTGGGCATCGACACCAGCAACTGTCAGAGCATCGGCGTCTCAGTGAAACCCTGTCCTGATGGGTCTTCGTTTCGTGTCGAGACTTACGACATCCCCGGGGTACGACCCGTACAGGCGCCAAAGCCCATTTTGAAACCAGCAAAGAAACCGAATTGCCCTTTTCCGCAAATTCCGCTTCCAGCCGAAGGACCGCCTAGTTCCTGTGCAGCATGCCCAAAGGGCTGTTCAAAAGCCTGTCCCCCGCAGTCCAGCGGTGGATGCGATCGTAGTTTCGAGCCCATACACAAGCCTCGCACTAATCTTGGCAGCCAGCTTACGCGACTCACCACGAGACCGGTTAACAAACCGACCATTCAGCTATACAAGCCGACTCCCCAAGCCCAACCTCCCAAAACCCAACAGACCTACAGCCGGACCGAGTTCATGTCCAAAACCGAAACCTCTTCCTCGTGCCAGGACCAGAACCACTGCCCTGCTAGTAATGTAGTAGACCCACCAAATTTGTCATCCCACCCGGATTTAGGTGGTGGTTTTGGCGGTCAAGGTTCCAAAAGCGGCGGATCTTTTGCCGGCAGCAGTGCGCCCAAACGTGGCAAGGGTATCCTCAACCAAGCCGGGGGCGTAGGTTCTCGCCAACCTCTTTGTGCCGGTTGTAAATCTAACGTCAGGTACAAAACGTTTGGACTCTTCGCACGGAATAAGCTTGGAATTGTTGCCGTTTTTTTTTATTTTTCGTTTGAAAGACTAAATTATTATTTTATTAGGATTGAATACGGATGTTGTTTTCTATTATACCTGAGTTTGTTTTTCACTAATTGTTTATTCTTTTAAGTCTGATTTTCAGTTCTTCACTGTTTTATTTGAATTTTGAACCCTGCCGAATCACTGAAGCATGTCAGCAAGTTTTTTTTATTTTTAATGTGAATTGAATACAAACATTTAACAATTTTGTTGTTGTGACAGCAATTTTCATTTTGTTATGATCAGACTAACAATTAACGTTTGAATGCATGTTTTTTTTTTATTTTGACAGATAATGCAATGAATGCTAATAATCACATACTAAGAGAACCAGCGCTTAAACCTACATGCTGCAAATGCAAGATAGAAATAACGAGGTGTGTATAATTTATATTTACATTTTGCTCGTACGTTTCTGTATCAGATAAAAATTTGATTTCAGTTTTTTCTTAACAAATAATTGTTGGTTTATATGTAATGGAAATATTTCTTACCTCACGAATAAATATATGCGAATTTATAGGGGACCATTCATCTCGGCTTTGGGACAAATTTGGTGTCCTGAACATTTTATATGCGTGAATCCACAATGCAATCGTCAACTTCAAGATATCGGCTTTGTGGAAGAAAAAGGCCAACTGTACTGCGAATACTGTTTCGAACGATTTATTGCACCTGCATGCAACAAATGCAACCAGAAAGTCAAAGGGGTGAGTGAATATTTCATTGTATGATAAACTCGAATTTTTCTTCAATTCTGTTTTTTATTTTTAGTGCTAATTAATTTTTTGTTTGATTTTGCAGGATTGTTTAAATGCAATTGGAAAAACTTACCACCCTGAATGCTTTAACTGTGCCCATTGTGGAAAATTGTTCGGAAACAATCCCTTTTTCCTTGAGGAAGGATTACCTTATTGTGAGGGGGGTTAGTGAATAAATATGTTTAAAAATGTTCTACTTTTTTAAATAAAAAAGTAAAAAGCATCATCTGACGAATGTACTTGTTTTTTAGACTGGAACAATCTCTTTACAACAAAATGCTTCGCTTGCGGATTCCCTGTAGAGGCCGGAGATCGTTGGGTAGAAGCTTTGAATAACAATTATCACAGTCAATGCTTCAACTGTACGGTAAGAAATTGGTTTTATAAAATTGTACCGATACAAATGCCACCAACATTTTGATATCTAGTGAGATGAGAATAAAAATAATCAATTTTTTCAGATGTGCAAGAAAAACCTTGAAGGCCAAAGTTTCTACGCCAAAGGTGGTCGTCCCTTCTGCAAGAACCACGCACGCTAACGCCAAACATCACTCTGTATAGAAAACACTATAATTTTGAATTTACGACTTGAGAACGAGAAAACAGAACATAATTAAGTTCGACGAAGTGCTAAATTTAATGAATATTTGATGTTCTTGCCTAAATGCTTCCTATGTTCGCCCGCGGGAGTGTTTTTATTTTTACGGAAAACAGTGCTCTCCCGGAAACTATTTAACGAAGAAAAGTATGAAAAAAAAAAAACAAAAAAGAATCATTACTAACCCACCCTTATCGTTTGCACGTAACAACCAAATATATGTATGACCCATTCGATGATAATAATTATTTTTACCGTGTAAATCTAAATTATTAAGTATATTGTTTAACCTATTAAGTGGAAATCCAAAAATAATTATTATTCTCATCGGAGTGAGAAAGCAAGCGAGAGCATTCATCTTTTTCATAACGTCGTGTTTTATGAAACTAGATGCATGCAATGATGAAAATATCTAACTTTTTAAACAACGAAAAACTGCAAACGTTAATTGGTGTTAATTGCGCTAGTTTGAAATTGTCTCTGAGGCTTGGAAGGACAACGGTCTGCCTGGTTGTTTTTCCTGCACTCGAATCACACAAAGGTCATCTTTCGATGGGCAGCGTTGATTGCCGTTTATGTCGCGCTATAAATTGTCAGAAGGACAGAAAAATTTTTCGTCCGAGCGTGCAGAAAGTCGCAGTCAGTAGGCCGGAGCACTTCTCACAAACTGGAGGGACAAAAAAGGAAAAGAATTTTAAAATTTGACGATCACTTATGTGACGCGAACGATAACTGTGCCATTGATGGGTTTGTGTCAAAGTCAAGAACATGATTTCATCATGCGAGACACGGTCCGCTATTTCGTAGACTAAGCTGTAAACCGAGGAACCATTAACGATAGTGGTTTTCGCGTGAAAATGCATTATCTGAATTATAAATATTGTTGAACAAGGAAGGATCCATCCTCTCATGTGCTTTTAACTTAACTCCAAAAATTTATCAACAGTCCAGCGGACTGCTGACAAGTTTTCTGTCACCATTGTTTGTTGTACTCTTTCAATTCTGTTGTTTTCTTACTTATAATTTTATCGTTTGTTAACGTAATTGCTGTTCAGATAATAGATTTTCGCGACAGGAGAGCGTGTGATACTGTATGAATGTACAAAGTATGTAAAATAACAGAAAGCAGAGCCTCCATCGCAAAAAGATGGTGGAGAGACACGATTTGTGTATTTATAACGTCACAGCCAATCACGGCCAGTGCTGTAAGATCCTGTATTGTGTTATGTGTTGCTTAAAATAAAGACATTATATTAGTCCGAAACTCAATTTCAAACTTTCTTGCCCTTTGTTTTTTTTATTTATGACTGACATTTTGCCTTACCTGTTTCTTATTATTTTTTTTCCTTTTTTGCAACTAAACTTTTCCACGCGACGATTTTTCGTGATCGATCCTTCATGATAATAACACGCGAGGTAGTTTCAACTTTTATTCAACTGACATTCTGGTCCCCAAGCACTGTTTGTCTCCGAAAGCAAGTCTGCATAATTGACGTGCGGACATTTTTTAACTTTAGTTCAAGCTAAAAAAACTTAAACTTTCAGGGACGATAAGCGATTCTAAGTTACTTAAATGCCGTCCGGGTGATATCGAGGACAGTTGATTGTCAAGTCGAATCCGCGATGGATCTTGTTTGTAATTTTACGTGATAATTGTAAATATTCTTGTTTAAATTACTAGAAATTAATTTTCGAAATTATTGTTTGTAGGCACGTTGGAAGTAAATCTAATCATGCACTCTCCAATTTTTACGGCAGCTTTTTTTATTAACATTTTGAAAGATAAGATATATAATCGGTACATTTCTAGGATGAAAGATCATCAAATTCGTTTCCCTTTGGTTCATAAAACTCCAGTAGTAAAAGAGAGCGCATAGAAGCGCCTGCGAAGTGTTGCGTGCCTCAACCCTCAGTAAGTAACCGAGCATCGTTTCGCGTGCACCTGACGTTAGGAGGAATATCTTTCTTTAAAGGAAATTCATTTTTTCTCCTTTCTTCATTCGTTTCTTAATTACTCCATACAAGTTGTTTAAACATACAGTATTTGTTTATTAAAAATACTAAAAGCTACATTTTTTGTTCAAAATGTTCAAAGTGATGCAGAAATATAAAAATGTAAACTTAAAATGTAGGTTTGGTATTATTGTAATTTCAGAATCTTATACACTATATATTTTAAATGGATTTTGTATGAATTTTTTATTCAAATAAAATAATAACAAAAATTGAAAGACAGGCATGTTTGAATGTTCATCAAATTTAGATCTTGGATGGTTCTGAAGATGAATTGTCTGAATGGACCATTCGTGTTCAGGCTGAACGAAAACGGAATCGGACCGCACCTTTTAATCCAGGTAAAATTAAGTTGAAAACAATAACTCTTACTTTTATTATTCACTTCAATATAAAGTTCAAAATCTTGAGCACTTTCGATTTTCATGCATTGTAGCGTAGTGTTTCATTGTTTCGACTGATTTTATTGCAATTGATGTATCAAATTCATAGTTGTAACCTTGGACAGAATTGTATCAAGGCAAAAATTCAATACACTTAATAGTTATATCATCATATCAGTCCTTGGAGGACCATCGGAAGAAAATAGGGTAATTGAAACACTCGATTCAATTTTTAACTTGATAAAATTTATTTCATAAATATGAAATTAAAATTGAAAATTGAAATAATTAAAATGTTAAAAAACAATTTTTTTACTGAATGTGTGTAATTAAAAATTAAAAACAAAATTAATTCTTTGATCTTGACTTTTAATTATTAAATAAAATATGTAATGAGCTTGACTTCATTAATGACTAAAAACTGATGTTTTTAGTTGTTTATCTGCTTGCCGTTTCACATGAATGCATTAAAAACAATTTTCTCCAGTGACTTTTATAAATTTTCGGGGTATTTTCGATTGATACCATAATTGAAAAAAAATTTTTTTTTGTTAACGAATGATAAACAATCTGAGCAACATCGGATCCTTCAATTTGATGTATTTGTGTATTTATTTATTTGTTCACGGGAAATTCCTTTTCAAAAAATATAAATAAAATATTAATGAGTTTTTAACTATAAAATGCGTTTTCCAGAAAAAATTATTATATAAGAATGCAACATTAATTATTATTACAATTCAAATTTAACATTATGAGAAACAAATATTTTAATAATATAATAAACAAATTGAATCAGCAGAAACCGCAAATTCGAAAACAGATTCGAAAAAATTCCAGTATAAAAACAATCAATGTCTGTTAACAAAATTGAATAATTGGTATGTAGAATGAATAAATATAGCCTTGTGCTTGATTATTATAGTGAAATCATTTTAAAAGAGCTTATATTATTTCCGAAACTTATGAAAACATTAAATTGATCTGGTCGGGCGTTCTAAGTATAGGTATACAAAGTTCAGAAGTTTCATAGTGTTAATTGTCAATTTTTTTAATTTAAAATTTATTTAAAAAAAAACAAATTCCTTTTTTGGGTTTCTTTTTAATAAGATTTAGAAAATCGTTGTAGCTAAAACAATGAAGTTGTAAGAGTAATTTGCAAAGGAAATAGTACGTGAGCAATTACAACTTAAGTTATTCCTAATGGGCGTGTAAAGCGATGGCAATGTACTTATCGTGATAAGGGGTAGCGCACAATTATCAAGCCTTGATTCCTACTACTAGAAGGGCTACTAATACCTTATCACTAACGTTCTAATAACACGACAATACGTCAAGGGCGAGTCTGCTTAGTTATTTCCGGTTGTCGTTGATGCGAAAAAAGTTGAAATCGACAGCCGGCAATCGATTGGATGGCTTTTCCCCAAATGGCACGCAACGTTTCAGATATTTCAACGCGATTCATAAGTTTGCAGTTCATTGCCACTTGTGTGTGGTTTTCGTGTACGGAGGCACTTTTTTTATTAACTCTCCAAGCGTGAGAAATTTGTTTGAGCTTTATTTTTAGAGCCAAATGCGGTTTACGTCAAAAGTGGAGTGTATTTTGGAATGACGTCTATAAGAGGGCTATTGGGGTTGATTGAGTGGCTGGAAAAATCAAGTTGTATCGCGTTTCGGAAGTCGATTTGATGGAAGAATTTAATAACAGCTTTAATAATAACTTTGGTATTTTGTAAGATAGAAACATTCACGAAATGCCAAAAACATGCTGATTTATTTCCTTTTGTTAAAATTTGTGCTTATCTTAATGTTTGATTTATGTTATAAAACTTTATTAATTAAAGAAAAAATTAAATCAAAGCATTTAATTAGGTCTGCACAGAAAGAGGTTGGAGGGAGTACGTCGGTGAAAATGCTGGATTTAAAGATTGTTGGAATTTGTGGTGGAGATCAGGAAGTCTTTCGATGGCGCATTATAAAACATTACTGCCATGGCAGGTAAAATTAATATTGATTTTTTTTATCATAGCATGACGTTAATTTTAAAAGTTCAGAAATTGCTTTATTTACGCTTTTCCAGTTCATAAATAGGATACCAAAGGGCAATTCCATATGCCGAAAAAATAATTTAGTGAGACATTTAAAATGTATGAAAAAGATTTATGGATCGATCTATGATTTCAGGTGTGTATGTTTTTTTAATTCGTCCATTTTTTTCAACATTTCTATTACTATATCGAAAATCTGAGAAACGCGCCTGTCAAATGTTGTACATACATACTGCTGTGCACAAATAAAAATTAAACAAAAATTTTTGCTTATTATTTTTAAAATTATTTCTTTCACAGTCCTCTTGGTTACAATTTGCCATCCGAGTACACGAAACTTGCAGCGGATTGTAGTCGTTTGGACAAAGATGACAGGATTTGGATTTGCAAGCCTGTTGGACAAAGTCAAGGCAGAGGCATTTTTCTATTTCGCGTTAGTTAAACACAAAAGAGCTTTGTTATAATAATTCAATATGAATATAAAATAAAATAATAAAATAATTTTTATTGCAGAAACTAAGCGACTTGTTATACGATAACATTGCTGTTGTTCAAAGGTACATTGAAAATCCTCTCCTTATAGGAGGGTACAAATTTGATCTTAGACTTTATGTCTGCGTACCGTCATACCGACCTTTGACTATCTATTTATACAAAGAAGGACTAGCAAGATTTGCCACTGAAAAATTTTCACTGGAACATCTGAGCGACCCTTTTCGTCATTTAACAAACTGTTCACTTAACAAAATGGGCCCAGGCTATTCGGAGAAAAAAGAAAGAATTGGAGCAGGTAAATACATATTTTTAAAAAAAGTTTAAAAAACTCATAACGAAACTAATACTTTTAAAAGAAGTTTAAATTTGGAGTTTTTGTAGGTTGCAAGTGGACTCTGCGTCAATTAAGAAGATATTTTGCACAGTCTGGTTATTACGATTGGTTGCTTTGGCAAAAAATTGTAGTTTTGGTAAGTTTAACGATTTTAAGCCAGGCAGCTGGAATCCCTAACTCTTCAAACTGTTTTGAGTTTTTTGGTTTTGATGTTTTGGTGGATGACAATTTAAAACCATGGCTCCTCGAGGTAATTATTCAAATTAAAAGAAGGAAGGGAGCAAATAAAATTTGAAAATAAAAATGTAATTGCATTGTAGGTAAATGTTAGTCCAGCTCTTGGGAACGACTGCGAGGTAGATTCAGAAGTGAAAAAGCCATTATTACACGATTTATTTGATCTCTTAGGGCTTCCAATTCGTGATACCGGACTATCATTATTTACAATGTGGGCAACGAAAAATGATAACGAGACGATAAATACCAAAAATTTCAATAGTCGGTGCAATAAAAAGCGATCGAACATTGGACGTAATGGTTTAGCTCAAACATTGGTAACTAAAATTCCTTAAATCATTCAAAATAATACATTAAATTCATTATTAAAGTTAAAACCAGAGAGAATTTTGGTTTCAGTTGAAACAGTCTTCAACAGAGTGTACAGAATGGTCAAAATACAATTCTGTGATCACCAACGAACGTTTTCAGAAAAATTTCAGATCTGTTGAAAATTCTTCCAACATATGGGACAACGGTAGAGATTGGCGAAATCCCAGTGTCAAAGAAGGTGGTTGGATACGTATTTATCCTCTTACTTGCTCAAAAATAAACGATGGAGTTTTGACCGAAGCAAACTATAACAGCGAAAGAGAGATTAAAAATATTGTCATGAATATGCAAAAGTAATTTTTTTCATTTAAGATAGTTGTTCCTATTATTGATATTGATTCATTATCGACAATTTTGTTTGAAAATTCATTTCGAACAATTATTTAATGAGTTTCCATCACAGACCTAAAGTATACTATATAAAATTTTACTTTTTATATATTTGAGTCGATAATAAGTATAAGACAACTACCTGGAAATATTTGATCATAAATGTATATATATTTTAGAACTTCAATAAAAATTTTTATCTTCCAGATATTTAAAAATTGTCACTGATATATTCCGTAAATTTGGAAAACACGGTGATAATATTTGCAATAGTATGCTGAGAAGTTTGTTTGAATTTAACGCTGAAGTTTGGATTCCAGACAAGTAGTAGCAACTTAAGAGATTCGTCATATTATATAATTCAGTTTTAATATTATATGAATAAAAACCAGTATGTATATAAAAAGACATATTTCAAAAAATTAGTATATCGTCATTGATCAAATTGTTTGTGGTAACATTGTAACGAGTATGAAAAAATTGTTTGTCATTTATTTTTATTTGAATAATAAATAAATCTTCTAATTGTTGTGTTTTTTGTTCATTCAGTTAATATTTGGATTAAATATTTTTAATTTTAACTTTTCTTCGTGGCATTTAGCGAGTAAAAACCTTCTATTTTTTCCATTGTTCAGTTTCTAATACGAAATGGCAGTTAATAAAAGTCATATTTATATTTTCGGTGGTATTTATAACACATGAATTCCGGTTCGATGACTTTACAAGAAGTTTTTCGTCTGTTCGTTTGTTCTTCCGTAGGGGAGATAGTCGAACGTCTCAAAACAGTCTCAGGAGCTGGCGTTCCTGCGGACCCCGAGCCGGTTGGTAAAGTTGGGCACCCTTGATACTGGTCGTAAGTATGAATTAGTTCTGCGAGCAACTAATGTATGATTATAATTATCCTAAAGTGGCTTATTTTAAAAGCACACCAAAGTCAGAATAGGGATTATTAATACTAGAAGGAACATTTGAACGTCAGTGCAATGTTTCTTCAATGAGTACCTCATAAAGCTGTCTTCCCTGGACACTTACTGGCAGAGTACAATACTCTGTCGCATGGTGTCTGGGCTAGATTAGTTTTGGCATGGTTTCCCCTTGATCGCTTTTATAGCATTCAAGGTACGAACGTCATTACATCGTACCTCCTCGATTGGCGCGCTCGTCCGTCGGGGGGATGACAATAGCGAGACGAGAGATATGGTCTCGTCGGGTATATCGAGTTCATTACTGCCTAGAAGAGCAACAGGTATGACTTCCACCATCTGGATTTGTTAGTTGGGAGGAATCAGCTAAAAAAACACCAAGAGAAGTTTTATTTTCGGTAAAACTTTAGCCCAGAAATTTCAGAAGGTTAGGAAGAGTTTATTGGGTTTGGCAAAAAAAAGTAGAGTGTGGAGATTTTAACGTGGTCAGGGTTGCAAAATTACATAATCACGGAATTGTTTTTAACGCTTTACGGTCGAATAACAACCGTTGATGCGTTGTGAAGGTCCAGGCGTCGATTAGAGGAATTAAAAAAAATATTTATTCTTCCGAGAGGAAAAGTCTGTTACGGCATAAAATCCTCTCACAAAAGTACATGCTGCGAAAAGAATAAAACTTATTAAACTTCAGAGAAATCCGACAGCGGTCGTGAGAAGAAGTGAATCGAACTGACTCTCGTGTATAAAATTTGGAGTATACGAAAAGTCAGTTTTGCTCCGCAATTTCTTAAAATCATAACAAAATAAATATTGTACACATATAGTGTAATAAAGTCTAAGAAGGTATCTCAGATTCCAAAGAGGAAGAAAAGAGCACTGACAGACTCTTCTCAATACGAGAAGTTAGACAGTCTGAGGCTCATCGAGAAGCCAAGGAGATAAAACACCTTTGCAAATGTGGAGCAGCGTTACCGAAAGTCGGCAAAAAGAGAAAAAAGAATGCACCAACAAAGCAATCAGAGAACTGACCGAGGAAGGATAAGCGTACCTTCACATGACCTATTCGCCCCGAAACTATGCTAGTCAGAATCACGGGTAGTCGTACGCAGACATTCTTCGAGCATTAAAGAACGATCCTGAAAAGAAGAAGTGACAGCGTAACAAAGATACGCAAAATTAGGCATGTGCGAGTGCTCGAAATTTCGAGTACTCGTTTACCGAGCCGAGCCAAGTCAAGCTCAAGCCGGGCTCAAGTCGGCTTGTCGGTCCATCCGAGCTCGAATGCTTGATTTATTAAATGATTAATGTTTTTGAATAAATTACAGGATCTGAAAAAAAAGAAAATAAATAACGAAAAAACTACTTGAAAATTGAAGCTTCATTAAGGCTGCTGTACGCGGGAGGGGGAGGCAGCAACTCGAGACTTTCAGGATTATTTTCTGGATCGTGAGTTGTTGCTCGTCTTTAGTGATGTCGATGTAGGAAAAGATTGGTAGCTCCACTACAGCAGGCAACCAACAGATGAAAACTTATTCCGTAAGCACTATGTAGTGTGAACATGTTTCAGATCGTACCCAAGAATATTTTTGTGATGTTGTACAAAATCGAGGTCATCAGTATTGCTGCGCTCAAGTTGCCGAATTTGGTGTATGCGTTCCAAAATTTATCCCGCGTTAATCTGATCATCTTCTCGATTGCATCCATATCCAGAAGGCCATTGAGTCGAGCATTGTTGAAAAGTGTATTTATCCACTTACTTGCTCAAAAATGAACGATGGAGTTTTGACTGAAGCAAACTATAACAGCGAAAGGGAGATTAAAAATATTGTTATGAATATGCAAAAGTAATTTTTTTCCATTTAAGATAGTTGTTTCTATTATTGATATTGACGCATTACGGACAATTTCGTTTCAAAACTCATGTAACACATACAAATACAACACTCTATTTCGAACACTTATTTAATGAGTTTTCAAGGCCGGTAATGTTTTCGGCCAATATGTTCAGCTAGGCTGGATGGTCAGAAAGAAACATTACTTTGTTTCGTAACTGATTCAGCTCATCTTGCAAGTAGATTCCAGATGTTGCCAGGTTTCGAATGGATTTTTAGTCCCAAGTCGGTTGATCATTTGATTGAAGTTGACCGGGAACTTTGTTTCTGTTGCGTGCGGGAGAAATTTATTCCAATTTTCTCGTTCCACGTCTCACATAATGGGTAATATTTTATTACAGGTCACTTGGTTCCAGACCTTTTTCAGAATGTGTCTCCTCGGGGTGATGAAAAAGGGTTCTGTTCCTTGGAACACAAGGAGTTCCAAGTAGCAATCGTCTGTTTTCCTCACCGTTATAACTGCTGGTAGGCATTTTATCAAAAACATTGGTTTATCCCCAATGATTGCAAGAGTTCCCTATTTCTGGGAATAATCATATCAGAAGATGTCTGGGGCTATTGAAGCGATGCAGTGGTGTATGAGTATGTTTCTTTAGAAGTCCTTGAGTTGACGCCTGAAGTGCTTTTCCACATATACGAACTTGGAATTTACAACTGCGAATAAATCCATTTACTTTGGTATTGAAATACGAGCGGCTGTGAAGGAAGATCCCTTGGTGCCTTTCAGAATGAATAATTTGGGATGCTCTGTCTAGAGCAGCTGATAACTGCATCTGGTGAGGATGTTTTCCTGCTTTAAGGCGAAGGTTTTTATTGAGTTATCAGAGACAAACTCCAATGATGAGCAAAGTATTTATTATATTAATAAATATACGCGAACAGTTTATTCGTGACAGGTCAGACAAAGGGTGAATTACAAAAGTCAAAACCCTAACCGTTACTATTTTTAAAACATCATGACAACTAGAAACAAATTCTAATCAACACTCTCACTATTTGTTGTAGTTGTCAAACAATATAATTTTAATTAACAATCATCATCTCTCTCATCTATGCATTTTTAAATTACAATAACTCAGGAACTCTTAAAACATTTAATTCGCGCCGTAATTTTACAAATTTGTCTTTTGGAAGAGCTTTCGTAAAAATATCGGCAACTTAATTTTGAGTTGAGACATATTCAACAGTTATCTCACCGCTCTCATATTTTTTGCGGATAAAATGATACCGGACATCAATGTGTTTTGTGCGCTTGTGGAACTCAGGGTTCTTGACCAGCTTGATCGCACTTTGGTTGTCTACGTATAGAATTGTTGGCCGGTCACATTGTTGACTGATATCACTTAACAGTTTACGGAGCCAAATTAAGTCCTTGACCGCCAAACAGGCTGATACATATTCGGATTCTGTGGTGCTTAATGTCACCAATTTCTGTCGTTGTGCCTCCCACAATACAGGACCACCAGACAAGATACACACAACGCCAGACATTGATCTATGGGTATCCGGATCACCAGCAAAATCCGAATCACTAAACGCGTACAAAAATACATTTTCCGAGTTTCGCTTATACATCAATCCGTAGTTTATCGTTCTTCGAGAAATCGCACTTCTCCTTGCTCTTCACTCGTTCTTTCCAAATGAGTACCAGGCTCAGCCGGAACTCCTACCGGATTACAATCGAACATCTCAAATTTTTCCAAAATTTTCTGCACGTACATAGCCTGGTGTATGTAGATAGCATTCTCTTTTCGATCTCGTACGATTTCCATCCCGCAAAAGCACCGCGCCTCTGAGATTTTCATACAGAACTTTTCCTTCAGTAAATTCACTATCTCGTCCTGTTCTCTCCTGTCTCTGCCAACCAGTAGTCCATCGTCTACAAACAGAGCAAGAATCACTACATCTGCACCGTGTTTTTGATAAAATATACTATTATCGGCATTGCTCATAACAAAATTAAATTGATTTAACACTCGTACAAACGTCTTATTCCAACACCTAGGAGATTGTTTCAGCCCGTATAAGGACTTGTTTAACTTACACATATATTGGGCCCTATCACCTTGAGGTACATCTACTCCGTCTGACACTGCCATATAAATGTCCTCATCAAGCTCACCGTATAGGAACGCCGTCTTAACATCAAATTGTACCAGTTCCAAGTCTTTGGCTGCTGCAACTGTTAAAACAGTTCTTAAAGAATCGTATCGTACTACTGGAGAGAACGTCTCACCATAGTCTAACCCGGGTCGTTGGCTGTATCCTTTTGCACACATTCTGGCTTTTAAACGTTTACTACCGTGAATCTTCTGCTGTCGTTTGAAGACCCACTTGAAGTCAACAGTCTTCCTCCCGTCCCTAGGTATTATTGTCCAGGTTTCGTTCTCACGATGTGCCTCGAGCTCTTCATCAATTGCCTTCTGCCATTGCTCTCCTTCAGGTCCCGACACAGCTTCTTCATACGAGGTAGGATCCGGGCATT